>JABSTQ010004726.1:0-92373 GCA_013358835.2 Ixodes persulcatus
AAAAAGAAAAGTCCACAAGAAATAAAAAAAAAAAAAACCAGGCCACGACGAGCGAGCAAGCGAGCAGCGAGCGGACCAAAGAAGCGACAAAGAGCAATGCTGGGAAAGCGGAAAGCCCCGATCGCGTTGGCAAATACTTTGGCGTGAGACCAAGTCGGGCGCCTTGTCAATCGCAAGCTCTTGTGCAACTTTCTTGTTTGGTGCGTACATGCGTGCGTGCGTCCGTACGGCGTGCTATCATTGGGGATTGGGACGCCCTACGAACGTCTGCGTAGGGCGTTCCAGCAAAGCTTTATTTACCTGTTTGCTTTGTCTAAAACATTGCACAACCGCGGTCGCGATGTGCGGGAGAAGGAGCGGGTTCACGGCGACCTTACTTCGGCGGAGGCAGACTTTGACCTTACACTCCGCGGTTGCATTCCAGGATATGGGGCATTCGCTTACCTCGCGATCCCTGGCTGGGTTACTGCTTGTGCTATCTTTCCGATTTTTTTTTGTCGGGTCAATTTTTTTGTAAGCAAAACAACCTTTATTTTGTTATCTGCATTGTTTTCTTTCCGCACGGATACACTATCACTTCGGGGTCGCTCACGGAGGAAATGCATAAAAAAAGAGAAGTGTCTTTCCTCCCTTCGTTTTACTTTGTCACGGACGTCCTCCAACTGTAAGGTCCGCGGCCGCGTCATTCGGGTAGGATGAGTGTTCGCGGATCGCGGAGTCCGCTTTGGGGTATTTGAAGGGGTGGGCAATGACTCTGTGTTTTTTTGGAAATCGATATTGGCCCGAAAAATGGGGTGGGTGATGACTCGGGGACGAGCCCAAGCTTAGAAGTGGACGAGTGGAAGGTCGGAAACAAGCTTCCCAAATTCAGCTGAATTTTCGTTTTATATTATTAATATTCAATATTCAATTTGAAGATATTTTGCCAAAAACCACCTATACGCTTCGAACTCAAAATCCACTATTCGCACGTGCCTAGTGCTGACATATACAATGATGCCACTAGAGTCATACTGCCGATATGCCAATGTCATTGAAAAAATCATGACCATAATGCGTTCTCAGTTACTGTGCATTAGTATTTTGAATTGATTTCAGGTCAGCTGTAGATGATTTGGTTTTAGTATCAGCCATGTTCACAACAGCCTGCATCTGTCACTGAACCCACCTCACCTATGCGGCCAGTCAAGTCATAGCAGCACTCCCTTTTTGCCTTCTAACTTGGCTCCCTAGATTGTGACCACAGGGAACTAATGGACATTTTATAAGAGTCAGCCTATCCACCCCCTCCAGAGCTAAACACAATGTTCTATAGCGGACATCACACAGCTTCTCTCCAGCAGAAAAACATGGCATGTCTACGAGGGTATATCAACTAATGCATGTCTGTACCAGTTGATTGGGAGACTCCAGCACCCTTCCTGTTTTCTTTTACTTTTGTTTAGAGTGCCTTTGTCTTACTCAAAATAAGTGAGGAAACCCCCAAAAAGTATCATAATCATTAGTACCTCAAAGAAACATTGTCTTTTACAATAAAATACTTTGGTGCCCTCATACTAACAACTCGTGCCAATCACAAAGCAGGGAACTGGCTTCCACATATTGACCCATGTACATAACCTTGTATTTATAAAATTGAGGTTATGTGACTTAGGCAATCCTGTCCTCTTGCCAATACAATTAGAACAGAACCTCCGGAGCCTCTGCAACTGCCACTACATGGCTCCGACTTCCGAAAAGTGTCTACTACAACACATTGTGCCGGGCATTTTAGAGCAGTGGCCTATATTCGTCACAGAGAGATCCGTACAAAGATAGCGTTCCAACCTCACGGCAGGAAGACTACCTTTTCTCTACACACCCTCAACGACGAGCCGTCACCCAGGAGCCACAACAGCGATCCCGTTACGCTCAGCAAGAAGGGAAGTCGCGTGTGCATCTCGAATTGGATCCTTGTAAGACCCGCCGATCGTGGTGGACCAAATCTTGTGCATTTCGGATCGGGAGCTGGCATTGCCCTAATGCGACACGTGGAACACAATGGTGCTCATCTCATTTGTTTGGCAAAAGATGCGCGACCCAAACCATCCGACGGAATTCGTCGACGGTCCCTCTCTTCGGCCAAGGTGGTACCGCTCCGGAGGAATGACCACGTCTGCAAGAACGGTCGGCACAGAGACACGTCCGGCAAGCAAGCACTCACCCCTGAATTCGTCCGGAGCATCCCCGTAGTCCACCTGCCGCTGGCGTGCCTCGGCCAGGGAGCGCTCAATGCGGGCAGCCAGCTGCTCAAACTGCTCCAGCTGAGGGCGGGTTTTCACGTGTGCCTTGCGCATGCGGGCTCCTGCGTCCTGCAACCAGAGCATGCCTTTTTCAGGACTGGTTCGTAGGCTTGCGTTTGAATGTGACCAAGTGCGTTGCGAACGCTCATAACTGCCCCTGACCGACCTCCCCCCCCCCCCCTGAGCGCGTCACCTGAAAGAGGGAGGCCCTGTAGGAACGCTCGTCCCTGCCCACGGCCTGGAGGAAGGGCGGGCAGTCCAGGTGCAGGTACATGTCCGTCAGCTGGTCTAGCAGCCTCCTGGGCTCCCAGCCGTACTTCTCGGGCTGCTGCACCTTCAGGTCCTTGCAGCGGGGCCCGCACAGTTGCTGCAGGTTGAAGTTCAGCATGGCCGCCAGCCGGTCCACCAGTTCCTGCGTCGACGGCAATCGCTAAGTCGAGGCGTCGGGGCAAAGTGGCCAAATGAAAATCCCGCGGCAGTTTACCGCTGCCTTAGAGAAAGAAACAACTGCACGTCGAAATTCGTGGCCATCTCGCCGAGCAACGGGTGTCTGGCACGTTTGAGAGAAGCGTGCCATATTTCGAGGCCGAAAACAAACAAAGCCTCATGACCTCAAAATCTAGGTCTCGGAGTCTGTTTGTCGGAGGCAAGTCGAAGTAACACTCAAGCATTACCTTTGGTTTCTTTTGGAAAAGTATCAGCACCCTCCATAAACGTGCCGTCGGATGCGTGTCACAAGTGCAGACAGTAACGAACGATCACAGACTACTTCGAGCAACAAAGTGAACTTGGTTTGGGCCCCTTCCCAGCCCCTTTTTACGATTCGATCGTCGGATTGTTAGACCGAATTCCAAGATCCCAACAAGACCGAATCAACTACAGTCGAGCCCGGTTATACCGCACTCGGGTATTTTGAATTATTATTTATATCGAACAGTCCAAACATCCCCTTGAAAATCACATGTACCGTATTTATTCGCATAATGAACACACTTTTTTCCACAAAAAATTTACACATATTGGGGGGGGTGCGTTCATTACACGGGGTAAAATTTTTTGCATTCACGTACACTTCATGCAAATGTCATATTAGGTGCCAATATGACATGGCAAGGTACTGTGGCACATCTCCAGTGATGGAGGCGTACCCACGGCTGGTCGGGGGCGCGCCACAGTAGCCATGCTTTATAAATTGCACACCTTTTTAGGGCGCCTTAGGGGTGCCTTTTCTTGAAGGAAAAGCGCCCTACGAAGCTCACTCAGCACGAAAAGCGACGCGACCGTTCTTAGGCAATATATATTGCTAGTATCCGGCGGCACGCTCAGGTATATCCGCGACTATGCGTATAAGCCCAACCGCCAACCGCCGAAGCCCGCTTGCACGGATCAAGTTTCGTTCATGGACACAAGAACTCGTACGAAGTCCAACCACCCACCGATGAAGCCCGCTCGCACGGATCAAGTTTCGTTCACAAAGAGGCTACCAGACACTCTCAGCCTACAGCGCAGCGTGCACCTCGCTGTGCCGTTCTGTTATGAATTAAATAAACACATTTACCCTGAGTATGTGAAATTATGCCTAACTTCTTACACGATTTCACTGACAAAAAGCGGACCACAGATGACGGCTTGTTTGTTGACATCAATTCATCCGATAGGCGAAGAATGTCCGGGGCTCGGCAATTCCTCGACCCAAGCTTCGTCAATTGTGCGCGACACTCAGTTTCACCATTGATCACTTCCGCAACTACGCACTCGCAGCCATTACGAGAGCGGCTTGGCTTGGCTTGACTTGGTCTGACCGCTTGGCGGCAAAAAAATACTGGCTTGGCGGCTTGCTAAATTGAACGCAATTCGAGACTTGCAGATTCGAAAATTGGAGGTGCGTTGATTACCGGAGGGAAAAAAAAAAAAGTCAAAATATTGATGCCCGCTGTGGGGGGTGCGTTCATTATGCGAGTAAATACGGTAATTGTATAGGAGCGTTGTCTCCCGCGGTAGAATTGCGCCCGAGGCGACCACGTAGCTTGCGTTGCGGGGCTGGCAGACCGCCAAGTCAGCATATGCGCACAAAAATACACAGCAAAAGAGCAATTGTAAAACAAAAAGGCAACCGTTAAAAAAAAAAAAGTGTGGAGGATGGCAAAGTCAAGGGGAAGGGCACGCGCATACGTAGGGGGGACAGGGAGGGGCCGCTGTTGGAACTAGAGTCACTGTATGGGTTCCCAGAGTATTGCAACTCCGAAGGTTCGTTTTAGAATCGCGGCGTGGCGCTGATATCAAAACCATGGCGCCGCCATCTTGGGTCCACGCGTCAACAGGGCATGAAGGCAATAATGACATGTTAGCTGGACCCAAGATGGTGGTGATTAAAGCCGCTTGAAGCGCTGATGGAGGCGAGTCTGGCGGTGCTTCTGTCACGTGATCGCTACCGTCCAATGATGCCCACCAAGCCAAAACATGATCGGCTAGAGTAGTGAGTATGTTGTCGGCAAAACACAAAAAGAAAAGGAATGCTGGGAACCCATACAATGACTCTAGTTGGAATGGTAGCGTGCGCTCTTTCCCCGAACACAGCTGTCACTGCGCAACTCCTTAGCCCCCCCCAAAAAAAGTCTTCGTCAAGTTGAGCGTGTCGACAACAACGGTTGAGCAATCACACTTCGAACGCCTTATCTTTGTTTACCTCTTTCTTTCCCCGTTTTTGCTTTGCGCGTTTTTTTCTTTTTTGCCTTTTTTTTGCTGCCTGAATTCGGTGGTTTCTTTTTTGTTGCTTGCTTAACTTTATCTTATGGATTAAATTTTTTTTTTATGTGGCTCGCTTTTTCCGTTCTTCAATTTATTTTTATTATTTTCGTGTTTTATTGCCGGCGCTCTGTGGAGGTCGTGGCCAGGTGTTAACGCGGCGGTGTTTGTGATCTTCACCAACTGAGCTCTACTGTATTAGAGGCTCTATTTGGTAAGGTCCCATTTGTCGCGGCCCTCGGTATTAGCAGAGACGCGCGGAAATTTCAACTGGAGCTAAAGTTAACATATTTTTGTATATCAAATTATTGATATATCAAACTATTTTACGATCCCCTTTGAATCAAATATACCTGGGTTCGACTGTAAAGGGTACTACGCAATAAAATACCACAAAATGTAATTGTCGCTTTTGCGACAGGCAGCGTAGTGTCTACTCGGGGAAAGCGAAACACCAAACACCAGAGGCCAGTCGTTCCTCTGCCCGGACCATAATTTCCCGGACAACGCGTGGCAGACGTGTGGGTGACTCACAGGTCTTAGGAAGGGCTCGGGCACGTCTGCGGTCAGGTAGTGCAGCATGTCCACGGTTTCCCTGGCCAGGGTCAGGTAGGAGCGGCACTGCCGCTCGTCCTGGGACAGCTGCCGCTGCCGCGCCTGCTGGGCCTCCGCCCCCAGCCGGGCCCAGGCTTCGACATCCCTCGCTTCCTCCTGCAGACCGTCACGTGCGGCGACAGACCGAGCAGGCAATGCATCAGGCCCCGGCAATTCTTGGATGCTTCGATCACAGCGGACCCGTAGCAACTCCAAGCAAGAGCCAACTAACACGAGAGTTGGGGGCTGGGCCAGTTGGTAGGCCATCATTACAAACAGTCAGTGCAAAGAAAACAAAGAGACGAACCCATCACAACATTGTGATACAGTCATCTTTCCTTTTAATACAAAATTTGTTTGATCGGTCGTTTTCTATAGGAACATACTGTAGTCATGAGCAAGAGTCGTAATGACCATCATGATGGAGTGACACGCTGGGACTGTTAGAAGTGTTAAGGTTATATGAAAAGTTTATATATAAAGTTCGGGCCCTGGCGGGTCTCAAACGGGTCGGTGCAGTGGCAGTAAGATATTATAGGCACTGAGCAGCGCTGATGGGTAAATGGTTTTATTTGAATGCAAGCATGCCGATGAGAGCGGCAGCCGCTCTTGCGTGCAATAAATAAAAATAATAAAATAATTATACAGTCGCCGACCGATTTTTCGGGCTCTGAGGGGACCCCGAAATGGTCCAAATAATCAAGCAGTTCGAAAAATCGATTTCAGCCATAATATCACATTTCCGCGCATATTTTGCTGCGTTTGGCCCCTTTCCACTTGCCTGATGTAAATTTTAAGTTCTCGTGCAACTTTTGCTTTGTATTGTTCACTTTTCACTTGTTTGTTGATCTGTTTGATCACGGTGCTGCACTTTGTCGGCGTCTTCGTTGGTACAAACAGCAAAGTTAAAGTTGGCGTCATTTGGCACTATTTGTAGACAATGTTTAGTCCACCAAGCTCGCTTCAATACGAAGCATACCGGCAAAAAACCTAAAACCAAAAACCCAGACGGCCGCTCTCATCGCGGTCGCACTCGAAAAACACAGACCATGAGAAGAACTGGAAGAGCCATAAGAATGGGCAGACGGCGGCCATGTTGGCTATAGCGGAACCGGAAAACCCGATTGTAGCCTCAACCCAGCTTGTTTATTGCATAGGACGTGGTATCGGGGCTACAGGGCAACATCAAAACAACCAAAATGGCGGCGTCTAAGCTTGCGACGCTATCGCGGCGGCTGTTTTGTGGCTGTAAACTGAGTAAATCGCGCAAATTATGTCAGAAATATCGAGCTATAAGCTTTATGGCATCCGAAATTTCGGTCAATTTTATACATTAATTCAATATGGTGAGTGACGGTTCAGCGAAAATGTCCGAATACTCAGACTTGTCCAAAAAATCGGAGTCCGAAAAATCGGTCGGCGACTGTGCAGTCGCCGACCGATTTTTCGGGCGCCGATAACTTGGATTTGTTCGATATTTCGGACCTAAAGGAGGAACTCTAACCTAACAGATAGAAATAGTGCATATTCACGACCAATGTTTCGGATAGCTTGAAGTCCGAGAGTTTGATTTTTCGGGCAAAATCGTCATGAGCGATCAGGGGGAAACACTGAGAAGCTGCCATTTTGGATTCTATGTTGGCTGCACATGGTTTGGCAGCACTACTTGAGTGCTGCTAAGTCCTACCGCTAGGTGACGCTATATGTCTTTTTTTTTAGTGCGAAAGCATTAACTGCTTATGGAGCGAACCGACATCATCACCTTTTAAGCCGCACCAAACGGCACCTTCCCCTGTCCCAATGGAGCAAAGCCTGTCGTCCGTAGCAGAAATCTGATGGATAGGCTCTTATCGGCTGGCGCACGTCATAGTTTCAAGAAACAAAGCCCCCATTGGCTCGTGCATGGCGCAGTTCCAAGGAACGCCGCCAGAGAAGCCCTTTCCATGGCGGCGCAGTGCACGTAGCGGCCCGGCCACTGCTAAGGGGCCTGGCCGCAGAGAATTCATGGGCAAACTCTGGAGAGGCTGCACGGCCGAGCTCAGCACGGCCCAGCCACTTCACGAGAGCGTGCGCTCGGCCGTCAGCCGCTACCTCAGCAGTAGCGAAACGTGGCCGTCCACGCCAGTACGCCGCAGATGAACTAAGGGAGCGGAAGACCGACATTCATGCTTTTGCATTCACAACTCATAAAAAGTGCTTAGGTGTCCTCGGAAATTTCTTTTTTCTCTAGCCGAGTGTTATTATCATTATCATCATTGTTGCTACCATTTTGCTTTGTTCATTTGCCATTGCAGTCGTGGACTAGCACCTCTCATCTCGATCTCGTCTTGGTGAAACATGTTTTCGGACTACGCTGGCTTGGACGTCATTGCCCCATCTGTTCTTCCACTGCCGTGATGTGTCGCTAAGAAGAGCAGAAAGTACTCGACCATAACGCTAGAAAAGGCAGTGATTCTCAAGCTAATAGAAAGTTGCCGAACGCAAACGGAGGCGTAACCTGAAGCAAGGCACTATTTTCTGGTTTTTTAAGCCCGCTTGGACGTAATAAAGGCAAGCTTTTATTCTGCTGATTTTTCGGACTTCTCTATTATTCCGACGTCTTTTCCGTCCCTGCGAAGTCCGCAAAATCGGTCGGCAACTGTAATATATGACAAAAAAAAAAGGCTCGAGGTACACTTAAGCACTTCTTACGAGTTGTGAATGCGAAAGCATGCGTGCCATTCTTCCGCTCCCGTGTTTCGCTTGCAGCGTATTTGCGACGGCCGTGCGAGCACTCTTCCAGCTCTCCTTGCAGCTCTGACATTGGACGCTTCATGTTACAGGCGCGCTCGCGGCACGGACACGTAGCGAAATGGGGCAGTGGTCGTTGAAACTGACACGCGCAGCGGCCAATAGGAGCCTCGTCGACGCGCACCAGCCAATGGGATTGACGGCAAAATCCATCAGCTTTACTCCGCTTCTTTGGGGGTCAGGGAAACTGGGTGCTGTTGTCTGGAAGCTGGGAGCTGGCTTCACTTGGAGAAAGGATTATTTAACGTGCCGTTTGGCGCGCTTCAAAACTGACGGCGTCGGCTCGCTCCATAAGACAGTTAATGCTTTTGCAATAAAGAAGTTGCAAGGAGTGAAAGTATGTAGGCAAGCTGGTCAAAAAACATCATAGTCCTGTCCATTATTTTGTTTTTCCTTGTCTCAAGGTTTAGATTATGATGAAAAAATAAGTGTTGTGCAAATATGGAAAGTTTCGAATACAGTCGACTCTCATTAATTCAAACTCTCTTAATTCAAACTTGCGGATAATTCAAACTAACATGCAGGTCCCATCCTATGCGTCTCTATGGGAGGAAACTCCCGTTAATTCAAACTTTGCTTTATTCAAACAAATTTTCGGTCCCCCTTGAGTTTGAATTAATGAGATTTCGGCTTAGTAGTTTTGAACATTACACAACCATAAAATCGCGGGGGAGTGTCCACCCCACTTTCACTACAAAATGGGTTAATCTAGACATGGGCGCTTGACCGGTGCAATCGGTCGCTTAAACGGCAGCTCTGCTCTAATAAAAGACACTATGTACGTCATTTGCTTCACGAAAAAAGGGACATATATATTTTTAAGTCTTACTTTAAACATGAGCAGGAATTGAAACCGAAACTTCGGCTCCGTGTGGCAATGTTGACCTCGGGCCGCCAAAGACATGGCTAGGTATTATGTGGTATGAAATGTCACGTGGTCCTCTACACAACGATGGGCGGGATCGGGGCGAGCCAGGGGGCCAACATTGGGGCGGGCGTCTGCCAAGCTCAAGTGTCATTTTGTGCAGACGTCGTTGAATGTCCACGACATTCGACGACGTCTGCACAGCCAGGGCACCAGTCTGCGCACGTAGTGTGAACGAAACTCCGAGACAATAATCACAAATAATGAAATGACGATGGCGGTTCTGACATGGAGATGGCGGTAACGGCGGTACAATTCCCAAGAAGTGCGCTGCGCAGGCACGTTACGCCAATCACGTGGACACCGCTGAGCGCCGAGTGGAAACATTGCTGACATTACCCGTTACGCTTGCCCAAAGAAGTGAAAACGAACAAAAAGGGGCGTTAGTGATGACGGTTAGCCCAATGTTGGCTACGCCAACACCGTAGCTTTGACTGCACTGTTGGTTGTGCCTCAATTCGCCCACTAGAGTCAGCCGATTTCGGCAACTTCGCACGTTACAAAGTTTGCCAGACCATTTAAGAAACATTAAGACAGATCTAGGTCGTAATATTTGATGTGCGGTATTCTTAGGCAATACTAAAGAGGACCGCATTGTTTTTTTGTTTTCTTTTTTTCAAAAACAAAAATGAAGTGGAGTTGCTTTCTGCAAAAAAATTTGATTTTGAAGTACGCCATATTTACATCTGCCAACATGCATAGAATATTCCCAGAAACTTTCATTTGTGTACAATGCGTAGTCATTTTTTTATATATTATTTTCAGTCCACAGGTGCTAAAGAAAAGGTAGAAGTTAGAGCATTTTGAACAAGTTTTTCTCCGTTCTAGTCTTTGGCATAAATTTCACTTCATAAATTTATCGTTTCAGTATGAAAATGTAGACTGAATTTTTGCAGCTTATATACCAAACTTTTATGAAGCCAGTTACTATGAACTTGGATCTTGCACTTTCATGTTCTCTCATTATGAAAAATTGTGTAATCTTCGTAAATTGCAAAACCTAATAAATATGGGTAAAAAAATTATTTTTCATTAATTTTTTCTAGATTAAAAATGCATATTTCGCGAGTTTTTTTTTTTTATAGCAACTGGCAACAGGTACATATATCAGTATGTGTTTCCATCAGAAAAATATGTGGTTATCAATACCATTTCTCAACAATAGATTCATTAAGCAGATTCCATGCCAAGCTATGCTTTGCTTCGTTTAGGGGGTATAGCACCTCATTAAATTGACTCACAGGGCTGAAACCTTGGAAGCCCTCCTTCTATATGGCTACACACCACCTGCAAATTTCACTCAGATTGAGTGAGCGGTTCGAAAGTTAACACTCCCAGGTAGTGTCTTCCCTTAATGTATAATTTGCAGAATTCCCAAGTTTGGGAAATGTTAACATTGGGTGCTTGAAAGAAGTGGGAGCTTCTGGGGTATTTTACGGTATTCAAGATTTGCTTCAAGATGAACTGCGATATTCATATTTTTCAAAGTTTTCATCGTGGCGAATCAGCCTTGTTGAGCGCACGCACTTCTTACCAAGCACCGGTGCACTGCAGAGAAGCAACACCCGCAGAGCTTGATCCCAAGGGTGTTGCTTCTCCACAGTGCAACGGTGCTCGTGCACTCAATGAAGTAACCTGCAGCAATCAACATTTGGAAAACTATGAAGACTTAAGAAATTTGAACAATATAATAATAAAGAAAGAAAAATCTTGCACAAATTACAGACGGAGTACGGTTTGTGTGGGACGCATTCCCTTTGTCAGCATGATGAAGAATGTAGAACTTTTTGACAGTGTCTTTTTTAACAATGAACACAACGATGTTGCAGTGAAGCAGTAAGAAGCTTAGAAACTTTATAGACCCTTTCTTCAAGGGCGCCGCCATCTTGAATTGTCGTCAATTCCAGTATGGGCGAAAACATTGCTTTGCCGTCGCCACGCCAATAGAATGCATTAAGGAGAAAAGCGTAACCGTCCCCCATTCTCGTTTTCTCTCCCCTCTATTTTTTTACTATTTGCAGGTTGAAACGTTTTAATATTTTTTCGTCACCAATACCGAACACGCCTACTTGGCGGTCAGGGGCGAGAGTAAGCGGAAAAGGTCTATAGACAAGAGAGTATCTACAGTGAAAACTGATATATGGCAAAGATATGAAAATGGTGAAACAAAGTTGAAGTATTCTAGCAACACTGGTACAGGCACCTGAAGCATTGATATGCCAAGCATCTAAAGTGCTGATATAGTTACGAATTTTCTAGGGTTGTGCGAATATTCGGAATTTCGAATAGTAGTTTCGAATAATACACTATTCGATATTCGCTTCGAGAAGAACTGCACTATTCGCGTTTTTCGAAGTGTTGATTGCGTCGGGTTAGCCCCGTTGAGTGCGCTTCTTAGCGAGCACCGGAGCACTGCGGAGAAGCAATACCCGCGAAAGCGAGCTCCGCGGGTGTTGCTTCTCTGCATTACATCGGTGCTCGGTAAGAAGCACACTCAACGGGGTAACCTGCCGCAATAAACACTTGGAAAAGTATGAATATCGCCATTGCGTGCTTGGAAGAAAAGCATACATTCAAGGCGGGATGGTGCACGCGTGCCGTCTGCATTTGAAAATAAATGGAAACTTTGTGAGTGTGTATGTCTACATTGTAGTAAAAGTTTCAAAAGTAAACTTACTGTTACGCAAGAGTATGCTATGTTGGGCGGAGATGCCCTTACAGCCTGCATTCATCATGCGCGATTCATTCTCCCTTAACTCGAGATTAAAGAAAGAATATTTTATATAGCAAGATTTGTAAATTCACTCAATTGGGTAGAGTTGGCCTTCTCTATAGGATTCATTTTATGTCAAATCTGTCGTTTACTTGCCATCCCAAGACATCAGACCTTCTTAGTTCACAGTTCATAAATATAGATAGATTAAACTTAGCTTGTAAATGAACAAGTGGAACAACCTTCACAAGTTTAGCTAGGTTTTCATCTAAGCATTACGCAATGGTAGTGAAAGGTGTGGAAAAACTATTCGATATTCGATTCGAAAATATTCGGCCAAAACCACTATTCGCTTCGAATTCGCTTCGAACTCAAAATCCACTATTCGCACAAGACTAGAATTTTCTCAATGAACTTGGCTTCACTACAGACAAAGTTTTTCTACAATGGGGAGAGAAGAATGGGACTGTCGAATCCATAGTCATGCGTCGACGCAAGGCACAGCTATGCTAAAGTGTGCTCAGATTAAGGTTAGTGGCATGGCAATATCTAGTATATCCCAGATGCGTCGCCCATATAGGGTGAAGTTACAGCAGATTGGTGCGACCGCAGTGGGTAACTGCCCGAGTGAATCCACACCCACTCTCCGGTATGTGAATTTGAAAGGGAATCCCGTACCAGCCACGTTTGCAATCTCTTCACAGGTTGGTTTGGCTGCTGGTGTAAATGCACCGCTCAGAGCATAGGAATGCTCAGAAACAAAAAACTGCCACCAACGTAATCAGACCAGACTCATCTGGCAGGCTTTCAAAGAGACACGAAATCTGCTCGCCTCTCAAGTGCCAACATTTGTTATCATGCAGTGGCACGCCATCAGAACAGCAGTTTGGAGGGCAGCAGCGGCATGCAAAAAACTTTGCATTGGTACTTTGGTCAAATCTGACAAAATCGTCCCACGTGGAATATGTCTCTGGGTCGGTAAATAACGGCACAATCGTTCATACACCGAGACTTGTATCACGACTTCCGACGGGAGCACCGTCGGTCGTTGCTATGGTTACACGATCGCTTATATACCAGCCGACGGCAGTGATGTGCCACCTGCGAGCAAGTTGTGCTGCAGCGGTGACGCCATATGCCCCTCCCTCCCCGTCGTAATGCTTCTGCGTCCCGCTTTCACGTGTCACTTTTGCATCTGATGTTTTTGCCAACATACCCACGTCAAAAAACACATTCTACGTAAAAAAGGGGTACTTCGGACAACTGGTCACAAACGCCTGCAGGGAAGGGGTGTTCAGCCCCAGCGGGCAAGGCCTACAGGAGTTTGGCAACCGAAAGCGTCCAGTCACGCTGACCGCCGCGTCGCACCTGCGTCTGGTGAATGCGCTTGAGGGACTCCAGGGACTCGTCAAGCAGGAACGTCGTGTCGTTCATGAGCATGTTGACAAAGCGCACAAACTGCCGCCCCTGGGCGGCCTCCTTCAGGATCGCCTCCTTGTGGCGTGGACTCTCCCACAGGCTCTTGAGCAGGATGCTGGGGAGGAGGCAGGACGCCCGTCATCAACGGCGCTCTCGAGGGGACGCCACCCTGCCACGTCGAGCGGCGGCAGTGCTAAAAAATCGGAGCTGCCAAGTTCGGTTCTTACAGTTTTGCTCGATTCTGGTGGTTCAAGCTGAAGGACATACGCAAGGAATAAACTGTTGCACAAGGGTTTTTTTCTCCCTTTGCCTGTTCCCATCGAGAGAATTATTGGCCACTATGTTTTCTTATATTGTAGTTTTACGCTCTTGTTACGGATGGCTGAAACCCGTACATCAACGAGGTTCTACCGAATTTTACAGACATAATATACAGCTGTGCCAGCGAGGTCGTACATCCCGTGCACCTTCCCTCGTTCTACCACTTCTCTGCAGGGCGCAAATATTGAGAGCTAGAAGTGCACCTCCAAACGCATTAACATGCATGCGCCTGGCAGCTAATGATAAACACAAACATGCCTTCGTTATAAATATGTCAAATCTGAAAAAAAAAAAAGGACAGCAGCCATTTACGCGAGTCTTGCGCTATATGCTGCACGACCGTGAGATCTTGTGTCCATAAGAAAATCCAGACATCTTTTACGAATCCCAGACATAATGCGATACAGATATTAGCACACATATTTCCAACTTTTGTTAATTTATAACTGGGTTTAGCTGTGTCTAGCTAGACAGTTCTAAAAATAACAAAAAGTCCCAGCAGAGAGCAAAGATGGAAACAGCGGTACGACGTGAAAAGAGAAATGACTTTCTTTTTTGCGACATCCAGATTGCATTGTGGAGCCTAGAGCAACTAAGTAGGCTACACTAGTCACTGAATGTTTCCAGAGTATCGCATTAAATAGCCTCTGCTGCGGCTGTTCTATTTTAGCTTTGACCGGTCATTTTGGTGGCGAAACACATACGTTGAAAGGGGTTTCAGGGATGCCAACCCCTGTCTCTCAAGTGGACGCACTACCTGAAATCACCGGTGAGACATGGTTGTATAAAAACAATAATAATTGCGCCGCAAAACCTTGTAAACCAACATTTTATCAAAACATCACGCTCCTGTTATTTTGTACTAATCTCCCATAAAAGTTCCTACAAAAAGAGCTTTTTTTCGTTTGTTTTTATGCAAAAACATGCAGCAAGAAAAAAAAAAAAGATTAAGCCGCCATCTTGACACAATTGAGCCTGGGAGTTTCGGTACTCTGAGAAGGGTGCGGTGTCAACAAGCTCGGGCAACATCGCTTTGTTCAGTTTTGAACTGCTTCGCCAATTCTAGAAGACGGAAATGCGTTCCCCACAGCTGCAGATAAAGCTCCAGATTAACTGTCACCAATAAGTTTAACCGACAAGTTGGCCAAAGTGTCATTTTTCTGAAACATATCTAGAAGCTCCAGGGGAGCCATCGTCGTTCTTTCTCTCGCTCGATCTCAACTGCCACGGGGGACGACGGACACTTTCAAAAGAAGGTCCGATTTAGATCCTCTCGCAAGAACTGCAAAGGCTTTGTTTAGCCATACCGAGAGGGACCGGAAAACAAAGACGGGGGCAGACCTGATATGGTAGCGTATTGTGAACTTGTCGTAAAATTCTGAGGCAGCACCCGTGGACTCTACGTCGGTGTAGAAGCGCATGAGGGCAGGCCCCATGGTGCTCTGGGCCAAGGGCAGGCCGAGCACGGCGGCCGAGAAGCCGCAGGCGCTGCCCGGCGGCTGCACCAGGGGGCTGGCACAGAACAGCACCTCCACCAGCTTGGCCCCCAGGTAGGGGTTGGACAGCCACTGTGGGCAGCACAGCAGCCAGCCCAGCAGCTGTGCAAGGGGCCCCGCCTGGGACTCCATCGACGATGGCTGGTACCTGCACGGGGGGGGGGGGGGGACCATGCGGGGCCATTCACTATACTCCGTTCAACCCCCGAGCTGACGGCACGGTGGAAGCTACGTGCTCGTAGTTGTGCGTCTTCGGTTGCCGACCGATGTTTTGGACTTCATGGGGACGGGGAAAAAAATCTAAATAATAAAACAGTCCGAAAAATGTGCAGATTACAGAAACTGATCTTCATTGAACTTAAACCGGCTTAAAAAAAAGTCGCCTAGAGTTGCCTGCCTTGTGCTCGCTCGCATCCAATGACATCAGCTTGGATTCGAGTGAACGTTGTGCTCTCATCGCACGCATTGAACGCCAATGATGCAGATTTTGGTATGTCCACCGTCGATGGCAGCGGGCGGTCATTGTAATCATCTTTCGGAGTCCAAATCGTTTTTCCGCAGGCTGAGCGAGCACCTGCCACACGATTTCGTCGTCACTGAGTTCCGCACATCGTTCAAGCTCGTTGCCGACAGCGTTTGATTTGGCAACTTGAACTCCTTTGCTAAGTCGGCTTGCGTCCGTCCGCTCTCAATCAACTCGATTATGGCGGCTTTCTTCTCCAGATTCATTGTAAAATACTCTCCGTGCTTGTTCTTCACGTTTTGCGGTGGTGGATTAATGGATGGTAGCATGGTGTACATACAGCATGTCGCCAAAGATGAGATGTCCCAAAATTGAAAATCGCAGCGCACATGACGAGAGGCGAAGAAAGGAAGGGATGCAATTGAATGCAACATGAAACACTGAACCATGCAAGCCACTCGGAACAGTCGGAAAACAAAAGAAAACAGACAAAGACAAAAGGCAATGATGATAATAATGTGTAGCATAAAAAATATACAGAAAAAAAAAACGCCACTTTGCAGCTTGGCTTAGCAGCACTTGGATTGGTTGCCAAGCCAATCCAAGCCAAAGTAGAATTCAAAATGGCTACTCCCTTGTGGCTAGCTTCATGACCGTTCATGTTCCTTTTTCTGGTCTATAAAGCCAGAAAAATAAAACTTTCAAACCTCAGATTGGACAAAAATTGACCGCATCTCCACGTGGTGAATGATGTTGCTTGGGGCGAAGCTCTGGTGGTGCTTGTCTGTGTAGACGCCGAGCCGCAGCATGCCGAGCCTTTTCATTCATGTCAGTAGGAGAATGTGTGGTTTTCTTCTTTTTCTTTTTTTAAGCAGACAGATGGGATGGCATCTCAGAACCCCCTACTCTTTTTTTTCTTCTTTTTCTTTCAGCCTTTTCATTCATGTCAGTAGGAGAATGTGTGGTTTTCTTCTTTTTCTTTTTTTAAGCAGACAGATGGGATGGCATCTCAGAACCCCCTACTCTTTTTTTTCTTCTTTTTCTTTTTTCATAAATTTTTTCATCTTTTTTTTTCCAATTTTTTTTTTCCCTACACGAGCACGTGAGCATGTGCTCACGTGCTCGTGATCTCACGAGCAGAAGCACGAGCACCCGACGCCGGGCCTACGGCAGACGGCGGACGGCGGACGGACATGGCTAGCCCCTAAGGAGCTTCGCCCCTAAAAGTCCGTCGTCAATATGTACAGCCGAATCTCGTTAATTTAAATTTGTTTGAATAAAGCAAAGTTTTAATTACCGGGAGTTTCCTTCCATAGAAACGCATAGGATGAGACCTGCATGTTAGTTTGAATTATCCGCAAGTTTGAATCAATGAGAGTCAGACTATCTTTACCCGATACGTCATGGTTTCTGATTGTTCGAAATAGCGAAAAAGTTGAAATTTTCGGCGCCGAAAGATCGGTCGGCGAATCTATCCTTAACCATGCGATCCCACTCTTGCCTACACCCATGCGCAGAGAGCAAGGTCAGGCGGTGAACGGGAGACGATCGATTGGTTTAGCGATTGCATAGCTACCACTCCACTGTCGGTTTAGGGGTGAACAGAGTGTACAAAAATTTTTTTTTTTTTTCATTTAAACGAAATGCACCGGCAGATGAAACGGGGAGAAACTCGCTTGATGCAGTTCTTTGCTTTAAGCTTGCATTTATGGCTATGCTGCAAGTGTGGTAAAGTGAAGCAGACTGAAAGAATGACTCAGCATTGAAAGAATGACTCAGCATTCACAACTTACTTCAGTTATTTCGGTGTTACCTCATCACTCGCTAAGTCCATATCTAAAGATGGCAATGATACCTGGTATGACAAATGCAGTAGAAGTGATTAGACTGTCAAGCCCAACATGAGTGTCGTTGGTAACCTCTCAATACCACACATGCACGACTTGTGGTACAGTCAAAGCTCGTTATAACAGACCTTGATTTTGACCAAGATTTCAGTCTGTTGTAAAAAGAGTATGTTGTATGCAGATAGGAAGTTGAGTCAATGGTATGTAGGGGAAAATCAACTGAACTTCACAAATCGGTAAGTTATATCCAAATGTCTGTTGTAACCAGGTCTGTTGTAATGAGCTTAGACTGTACAACATTGCACCATGTCAGGTATGCAGAGAAGAGAGTTTTGGAAAAGATATTTCAATTCCCACTACAGATACCCATTAAAGGGACACTGACACCCCCCAAAATTGTTTTTTCCTTTTTTGTCAGGCGATTTATTATGGTGTCGGAATACTACCCAATTAATATTTCGCTACAGAGTCACGTATTTTTTCAATAAAGCCAAAAAACGCAACTGCGCGAAACCGAAACCGAAACGGAGAAGTGGTGAGGATAGCGTGAGTGGCGGAAGTCACGTGGCTACACCCGACCGTGCGGGGTTTTTTCGTTTTTTTTTTCCTCCTCTTTCCGCACGTAGCACCGTAGCAGACGAAATGCGTTCGCTCGCCGTGGTATTCCTTTGAAGTATGTTTGTTCCGCTCGCTGTTCTGTATTTCAAGATGAGTTGTTTTGTACATTTAATTGGCAATTAGTAGTGAGTGCCCGAGTGCCGTGGTGAATTCCAGTGATCAGCTCCGAAAAGAATACTCCCAAGATGTTGCGTGAAGAGTTGCCTCACATGTCCTGCATCTGAAAGTGGCCAGAGTTATGCCAGAGTGCACAAGTTTCCGAAAGATCAACGGGTCGGGATCAATGGCTGGCTGCAATTCCTGTAGAACCATTACGCGAAGCTCGGAAAGCGGACGCTACCCGATTCATATGCTCCTTGCATTTTGTGGAAAGTGGCATACATTGAGTTCGCAGGTGTCAAAAATGGAATCCATACCATTTAGTGCAGCGACGTATCGTCCACAAAAATTTTTTTTTCTGTGATAATTGTAAAAAAAGAAATGTAAACAGCGCAGAATGCTTGACAAAAAAAAAAATAAAAGGTACACCCACACCAGGTATCGAACCCGTACCCTCTGCGTGTGAAGCGGACGTCTTTCCACTGAGCTACTGAAGGAACTCTATCATGCGTAGTTATGCAGCGGGTAGACTGTATGTCGGAAGTTTGCTGCCGATTTCCCGATTTCCCTTCAATACATGCACTCCCGGCTTGAAGTCGAGCAGCACCAAGCATAGGGCACATTCGCACCTCGTAAAGTAACCGTACGCGTGCGTATTCAACTCGAAGTACGCACTTCGTGCTTGACGTTTGAGCGAGCAATGTCTTCAGCCACGAGAAGGGACGACGGCTCGGCGACGTCTTCGTGCAATCGGCTTGCTAGTCGGGCGTGTCGTACGGGATGAATATCAGTTCTTTTGATCGGTCCAAAATTTCTCTTTCGAAGAAAGACAGAATTCGCCAGTACCGTGAACGACAGTTCTGAAGTAGAGGTCCAACGCCCGTCGTCCGCTGCCATCCGCTAGTGCTAGTCCCACGATACGCGAAACGACGCCATGTCGAGAATTATGCAGTGAACGCACAGAAAGCTTCCGGTTGTCTGTGCTACCTTTTTTTTCAATCAACGTATTTGCAGCTTTTTTGAAGCCACAAAAAATGGGTTTCATATTTTTTTCTATTTTTAATATTGACTGTGTGCCTTTAATGACCCACGACTTTGATTAAATTTGGTGGTCGCATCGATACCTTACAAAAACGGCCCGTGACCACGGAAAAGAGAGTGAGCGAGACTCGAACCGGCCAGTTCTTGATCGGCGGTTTTCGGGCGGAAAGAAACCGAATTTCAAGCCGCAAATTCTGTTCTGGGTAGTTGGGCTCTCATATGTCACGTACAACTAAAAACCTCGGCGAGCATAAATACCCAGTCAGTGTCCCTTTAAAGCAATCCAGAGTAGTCAAGAGCTTTCACGAAAGCTTTTGCCAATGACTTTTTAAGATACCCGACACACTGGAAGCAAACCGATACCCCCAAAGAAGCCTCACACCGAAAGTGACAGTGTCCCCAATTCCTTTTTCTTTTGTGCACTTTGGTGCTACCCACTTAGGAAGATACGCCCAAGTTTGCCTCACAACAAATACAATCGTAGAGACGAGCTCGAAAGGCCAAAGTAGAGGCTACTCACTGAATGGCGAAGAGCAGGAAGTCAGCAATGTCCTCGATGTACCACTCCGGGTAGGCAGCAAACAGCTGAGGAACCTCCGTGGGAGACGTCCTGCTCGGGAAAGGGAATGCATCAGAAGAGCGGCCCCACATTATTCTGCCAGCCTCCGAGAACGAGTACTAACAAACAGCATACACAGTCACAAATCTTTCTCGCAGTGAAATAGTCACAATTTTCCTTTTCTTGTGGGGGGGGGGGGAAACATCTTTTAAAAATTAGCATCTCTGCCATAATGGTAACTCCAATGCTTGCACCGACATCACGAAGGGCATACTTCAACTTTGCTTCCCCTAATGCACATGCTGTCTTTACGGCGGGGAGAGGTTCCACCGCAGTGTGGCCAAAACAAGGGTTCCACCCCAAAAATTAATCGGACTGTCCGACGTCCCCAAAGTTCTAGCTTTTTATCTCCGATCCCGAGAGAGTACGGACAACTCACGTTTCTAGAACCTTGAGGAGCACCGAAGCGACCTGATTGTAGAAGCCCAAGCAGCGCCCCAACAGCTGCAGATCCAAGAGGCCAGCATCTGCGCATGCCTTGCTCTTGGAGATTTTCTGCAAAGTATGTGGAAGACGACAACGCTGTTGCAACAAGCTAGAGCAGCGATTCTCAAATAGGGTTCTACAGACCCGCAGGGGTCCGTGAAGTCAATTTTGGGGTCCGCGAAGTTCTCGCCTCAACCGGCAATTCCACCAACTTTTCTTAAAAAAGATTGCTTTTTTTGTTGACCCTGGCTAGGTGGCACTAGCTACCGCCCATTACCATCTATCCATCCATTCATCTTTTTACCTCACACTTCTTACTTCCCCAGTCTATAACAGTAAAGGGTGCCCTTTCCACACTGCAATTCATTCTTATTTTATACCCCCGCCCCCATCTTCCCCTGCTGGCATAGGGTCCCCCATCACTTTGGCGGGACCCGGAACGTCCATGCTCGAGAACAGCTGAGCTAGAGAGTGCCATGGGAGTGCCACAGGTACTAAGGCAGACAACTGTCCCTGGGCTGAATTTTGCAGCTTGACAAGTGTGAGAAAAGGGCATTCTTTTATTTACATCTTTCACCTTGGAGTTTAGGTAGTCAGTGAAAGTTACAGGCACAAGATTGTGGCTTCAAAACATGTTTTCATAGAAGAAGCGTTCGCAGCATAGTCACAGAAACGCAGAACACGGCGAGTCCCGAGCATCCTTCTATTGCTCCACAGCCAATGAGATTCTGGCATTAGCTGACAAGAATGTCGAAGAACGAGTCCGGAGCGAGGCGCGTGAATATAATAAGTTATGACCCGCGTTTCTTAAGCTGCCGGCAAGGGTAAAAAGAAGCGTTTCAGAGTGGGCGGTTCAAGCTAGCTCACGCGCATTGCCTCCGCCAGCCACTCAACTCGAAGATGCACGGAGCTCAAAACGCCACGACTGGCACGCACGGTCCCCATTGACAGGCAAATATGCACTCGCTCAAGTTTAGGGTCGTCTTTTGGCTGCGCAAAAGTATTGTAGCAAATAAAAAAAGAGTGGACAAACACAAAACTAAAAACAAACACGTAACGAGGGAAACTCGTGCCAGTGAAAAACAAAAGGAATTCATACATTCTCTGTTAGCGGTGGAAGGGCGACTGATTCGAGGCGGTGTGCTACGGCTGCCTTTATATGCAAGCCACGTTTGGGAAGATTCTAAACCAGAATGCATGATAACGGTGAGAGGGGAGAATGAAGCGGAACTTTCCAGAAAAGCAACGATTGGTAAAAGAAAGAACCGTCCCAGCGGGATTCGAATTCCGCACCTCCGAGTAGCAGCCATGCGCGCCTCGAACTCGTACATCTGTGCTGCGAACTCGGGCACATCTGTTGCAAACGCGGCAATATCGAACGGTCGTGGCCATTTACACCACCCCTGCTTGTTCACCTTGGCCTGAGCCCTCCACTTGCGAATGAGCCTGCGGTTGCGCTCCGCATTGGGCAGGTGCTCCCAGAGAGGCTGGGCGGCCGCCATCTCCTGAGCCATGCGCTGCAGGTCCCGGATGGCCCGCAGGCGCCGTCCATAGCGCCCCAGTGCGGGGCTCAGGCCCAGGTGGGCGCACTGCAGAGCCAGGAACAGGCACTCTGTCGGAAACTTGGGCGCCTCGTCGCACCACTGCTTTCCCTCCCGGGCACCTGCAACACAAACGCCCCAGTTGGGCCTCTGTGGTCCTTCCGTCCTTCTTCCCTTTAAAGGGGCACTCCGGCATTTTCTTCATAGTCCCTGATTTGCCTGAAAATTTGCTAAACACACCAACAAGCATACCTAAAATTAAAATATTTTGCCAAAATAATTTTTTTCCGCAAAGCAAAATCTACAATTTTGGTCCTCGCCGTGTTTTTTAAAGTGAAAGTCTCTACTGGCAACAATGAAAAAGTGAGGTCAGCAGAAGGCAGGGGTTCACTCTTTGGGACTGTAGACTTTCTTCCCAAATGATTACAAGTAGTTTCAAAGTTCACTCCAGCACCCGTGCAGCAGCACGATGCTCAGCACAGCAGGGATTTCCCCAGACCCCCCCATACACCCCCCTAGTTTTCCTGGACACCCCCCCTTAAATCTAAAAAAAAAAAAAAAAAAAAAAAGGAAAAAATAAAAATATTTTTTTTAGATTAAGTAGAAAACACCACCTCTCAGGTGTATATATAGAGAAAGGGAAACATACATTACGGGTATGAGCATTTGGTTAATAGACGTCTGTAATTTAGCTAGTGGACTAAAAAAGAAACAGTTTTATATTTTATCTAGCCTCGCCTCGCATCGCCTCCCCCCCCCCGAGCCATTGGGACACCCCCCCTTGATTAGAATCCTGGAGAAACCCCTGCAGCACAGTCAAGATTTAGACTGTCTGCCCGACCTGCAAGCCTGCCTCTCCCCCAATGTTACATCACTGCAAAGCGCGGGTATATTTGAATGTTGGTTGGCATCACTTTCACTTGCCGATATAACAATAACTATTCTGAATTTCGCGATACTAAATACCATACCAGAAAGAGTAAAGGTTGGTGATTGTGAAAATATAGTTGTTTGGGGTAGCTAAAAAAATCGCCGGAGTAGCCCTTTAAAGAGGCATGTACATAAACTCCCTCCCTAAAACATTTTTTTATGCGCCAGAATAGGACAGATGTCACAACATAAGCTTACACTGACAAGTTGCCAATGTTTTAAATTTCGGCAATATAAAACTGAGAAGGACAAAGAAACATTTTACTAACATTTCAAATTACCATAAAATACCGGGCAAGCGCCCACTCAAACTTTGGAGATAATCGCAAAAAAATGAGGGATGGGTGCTTGTCCGGTCATCAATTTCACATATAAATGTACTGTGCATATTTTCTCAGATTTTACAAATTTGGGAGTGGGCGCTTAGTGTGGAATGGGCGGATGCGCGGTAGTCTACGGTAGATAAAACTGGTGGCCAGGAAAGTCCGTGAACAAAAAGGCATAAATAGTGTCTGCTGACAAAAAAACAAAACAAAAAACGTTTTCTTTATATTAAAAGTTCTAGAAATCACCTTCAGCAAGGGTTGTGCGAATATTAAGAATTTTGAATAGTAGCTTCGAATAATACACTAATCGATATCTGCTTCGAGATGAACTGCGATGTTCATAGTTTTCAAAGCGCTGATTGCGGTGGGCTAGCTCCGTTGAGTGCGCTTTTTACCGAACACAGGTACACTGCGAAGCAACAGCCGCGAAAGCGAGCTCCACGAGTGTGGCTTCTCTGCAGTGCAACGGTGCTTGGTAAGAGGCGCACTCAGCAGAATAACCCGCGGCAATCAGCAATTGGCAAAAGTATGAGTATTGCAATCGCGTGCTTGGGAGAAAAGCACTCTTTTAAAGTGGGATGGTGCATGCGCACCTGGTGTATTTAGAAAGAAACGAAAACTTTGTGAACGTTGATACAGTAGAATCTCGTTAATTCAAACTCGAGGGGGACCGAAAATTTGTTTGAATAAAGCAAAATTTGAAATACCGGGAGTTTCCTCCCATAGGGACGCATAGGATGGGACCTGCATGTTAGTTTGAATTATCCAGAAGTTTGAATTAAGAGGGTTTCAATTAATGAGAGTTGACTGTATCTACATTGCAGTAAAATTTCTAACATTAGACTGTGGCTGTTATGCAAGAGTATAAATAGCTTGCACGGACATGCTTGCACTCACGCAATTCCTGGGAGAACTGCTCCGCCTCCTGGGCCGTCATCCTGAGCCGTGTGTCTCCAGAGATGTCCACACGTGACGCCGGATGGAATGGATAGTAAGGGTCGACCTGGACGAAGACACCAGAGTGCGCTCATTGAAAAACAAAGCGCCACCTTCGTTCATGCTGCTACGGTTCAGTCACCAACAGGATGCAAACGACAGGAAGGACTCGGTCGTCCCCCCCTCCAGCACGAGTTTCCCAACTTCGGCAACACACAGCCAAAGTATGTTGCAAGGCTAATAGCACCAAAGCCGGGCATTCAAAAGAGACGTCTTGCCGTTTTCATGCTGCCAGTGACCTTAGTAAAAAGTACATTTTTGAGAGTCCACGTGCCAACCAAACGAAAGGCGGATGGCACGACCTACTGAAATATAGTGAGAACTAACTTATATCACCGGAGAACTTTTCAGCATGCAGCCGAAATCTCAGTTCGCTGCGATGAGCCCCGTCAAATTATGGGCCCCTCGATTAAGATTGAAAATACAAACAAAAAAATACTGTAAAGCATGCCCATTGAACTCAAACAGTGAAAATGCGGGCAAACAATGGCATCCCGGTTAGCTCGATGGGCTCGGAAAATTTTACTCGCTATTATTGGCCAACCCTCATTTTAATCTGCGGAGACGGGAACAAAAATGCGTCGACCTATATTCTAACGAATATGGTAGCCAAGGTGTGTCCCTTTATCCTTGTCATCGAGCCTAGCTGCCAGGTACCCATACTTGTAAAACAACAGACTGATCAGTGGACAAAACAACCCCCTTGCCTAGTCGTTTAGTCTGAAGTGACCTAATTACGAGGCTCCTGATGCTTTTGCCGCTCTAGGAAAAGGTGGCACAGACGGCCGAGCAGACCTTGTCCGGCTTGACCTTGACCGCCAGCATCTGCAGCACCACCATGAGATTGAGCATGAAGCCATCCGTGGCCACAAGGCGTTCATTCACCTGTCACAGAGACAGCATTGCACTTGGGTGTCGGCGCACAACTCGTGATAGGGCTTAACAGGAAACAAAGCACAAAAAATGGTGGAGAAATCTGCATCAGTTGCATGTGCAGCAACGAAACATCCACAAGGCTGCGTGTTCCGTCCAGATACAGTCAAACCCGTTTATAATGAACAGCAGGAAATGCTACGATCAGTTCGATATAGCAAGTAGTTCGATGTAGCAAAAAACATTTACAACAAACTTCCATGCTGAGTTCGTTGTAAGGCGAGAGCTTCTCTTTTTTTCTCATCTCTTCACTTCCACATTGTAACAACGCGCTAAAAAAATATATATTTTTTTTTTGCATGTGTGCAGAGTTGTATTTTTAGCTTCTTTCCTTGTGAATCGCTTCTCTTCGTGGGCAAACGCTTTGGGATGAAAAGTGTTTTTATTTTTTTCTGTGCGTGCGTGCAGTGTATTTTTTAGCTTTCTCCCTTTCTAAATCGCTTCTCTTCGCTCAATTTTATTTGCAACTTAAGTTTTTGGAATTTTCTCTCTTTCCTACTTCTTTTTTGGGGGAAGGGACAGGCTAGAAGACAATTGTTTGCGAGTTTTTGGAAGCCTTCTCGGGAAGAAAAAATTCGATATAGACCGTTTTACTGAAAGAGGGCGAGAGAGAAAAGGGGAAAGGGCTACCGGCGCTTTCCCCCTTTCTGGTTGTGTAGAAAGAGTGAAAGCCCCGGATGAGAGGCTTGGCCGGTGTTGGGTGTCTGCTGTGCCCCAACTTCGTTCGCGCTTTCTTTTCTGTTTTAAACTCTCAAACTTAATTAGAGCCACGGGCTTCGATGGCGAGAGTCCCCCGGTCATCGGGACACCATTGCTCGGTCATAGGGTGCACGAATAACGACAGAAAGCGTCGAATACTGCCCGAGGACCTATGTAGCTTGCAAGGAATCCGGCAAGGCGAGAGCGGCTGCAATGTCTTTAAGCTCCATCGCTTTCCACGTGACCCCGGTCTCGGCGGCTGTGGATTGCGTCCGTAAACCGAAAAGATGTTTCCCCAACGCCATCCTCTCGACTGTGCTCGGAACATTTTGTGAACGGAGCGCGCACCGAACGCTGTACCTCCGATGAACATGGGGTACGCTCGCAAGGTGCGTGCAAGTTTTCTCCTGATAATTGCTGTTTCAGCTTGTACAATTTTGTAACTGAATTTATCTTAATATTGGTATTTTGAAGTGTTGACAATGACTCAATTTTGATAATTTGCAGTGTTGACTGATTCGATTTTATCATCTACAACACTTAGTTAAAGGCTCATTTCCGCCGCCGGGTGAGGCTAGAAATTGTTGAAAAGGTAGTTCTATCGGTTTTCTTGAATCGCGATCTCCTGCGCGATACCAGAGAGCCGGCAAAAGCGCTCCTTGGAGTGCCGCTGTTGGGTTGTTTGGGTTGTTTCCGTTGATTGGGCGCTTTGAAGCGCTGGATAATCGCTGCAGGGTATGTCTCGTGTGTTGCGATCTGCGTTTTCGAGCACAGTGTGCAAGTTTCTTTGTTCGAGTCATGGCATTCGCCAGTGCGGCGACGGGGGAAACAGCGGCGGCAACGTGTCAGTGATAGAAATTGGAGGTTAGTACTGAAAATATTGAATCAAATAGTAAAATAATTCGTGGCTGCTTTGAGGCTTTCTGCGGTTCGATATAAGTACATCTAGAACGTCTTCGTCATTCATCCACAAGGAAATATAAGAACACGGACACGCAAGATAAAAGCAGCGCAGCAAAACGATCTGTAGCAGCTCCGGGTGTTTACAAAAGTTAATTGAGGTTCCCGTTTCGTGTATCGCTTGTTGATTACTAAAAACGGCTACGTTGAAAGAGGCCCATTGCAAGCAAAAATCGATGAATAATTCATCATTTCCAGTCATGCGGAAAGCGGTGGAGCTTAAAAACATTGCAGCCGCACTCGCTTTGCCAGATTCCATGCAAGCTGCATAGGTCCTCGGGCAGTATTCGACGCTTTCTGTCATTATTCGTGCACCCTATGATCAAGCAATGGTGTCCCGATGACCGAGGGACTGTTGCCATCAAAGCCCGTGGCGCTATTAAGTTTGCGAGTTTAAAACAGAAAAGAAAGCGCGAACGAAGTTGGGGCACAGCAGACACCCAACACCGGCCAAGCCTCTCATCCGGGACTTTCACTCTTTCTACACAACCAGAAAGGGAGAAAGCGCCGGTAGCTCTTTCCCCTTTTCTCTCTCGCTCTCAAAATGGCGCTACCCACGATAAAACGGTCTATAGGCAATATGTTGTTCGTTATAAAACATACTTTTTACATGAATTTATTATTTAAATTTTTCGTGAGTTCGATATCGACAATATTTCGCTTTACGTGGGTTCGTTCTAAAAGGGTTTCACTGTAGTGCTAGACTGAAACAGCAAAACCTCCGCACCGTGACTCGAAAAGGAAGCTGTGTTCAAAATCTTACTCGAGTAGATCCAAGTCACTCTTGCAGGTCATATCACACGATTACACAGACAGAGCGACGCTGGACACGACTAAGTTCTCGAATGCCAAGGTACAAAATTTTTACTCTGGAAAGATTTCAAGCAAGTTTTGGAACAAAGCCAGAGTGACAGCCAACATTCCACCAAGAGGTCTTGCCCCTCTGGGGCCTAAGAAGCTAAGTCTCTTAGCGAAGTGCCCTCTGGTAGTCCGAGGCTTCCAGGACACCCAATTTCAGGTACTGCCTGCTGGGTTCGACTATCTTTGCAGTTTGCTAGAATTCTGTGCACTGAGCTACAAATAATAAGAACAGGTTGTCATACTTTTATAACGACATAAACACACAATATTGAATCTAAGCTCATGAAACAGACCTTGATTTTGACCAAGAGTTCGGTCTGTTTTAAGAGGAGTATGTTGTATGCAGATACAGGGGTGGAACTCATGAAATCTACTTGGGAGCAGCCACGGGAGCAGCTGAAACTGCTGTTTTGGAGCAGGCTGGGAGCAGCTAAAACTACATTCTGGAGCAGGCTAGGAGCAGCTCAAATCAGTTTTCAGTGCACTTCAGCTTCTGTCTTAGACGAGCACGGCAGCAATTTCAATTGTGCTTAGCAGCACAGATGAGCATGAGTGGTTAGGAACCTATGTAGATGGGATAACAGTGTAACAGGTGCAAAAACTTGGCCTTAGTGAGAACCAAAAAGCAAGTACCATATGTTTCTGAATTTTCTGAGTGTCTTTCAGCTGCTCAAAATGCAAACTCGGCACTGTTTATAGCACGACGCACACATGCTCGACATAGTAATTATATGTGCGAACGACGTGACGTCCGTAAGCAATGGACGTGCAGTTCCGCGGAGGAACAGGGCCACAAATTTTGAGTTTATCCTTTTGTACAACTCAATATCGAAGCATCAGACTGCGATTAACGGAGTTATCATATTCGAAGCGATGAGCCAGAGCAAGATTAAAGTACGCCGAGCAGATCTACCCCTCGCGTGAGAGCTGCTGGCCGGCTAGGATTCGGATCGCACAGCGTTTCAGTTCAATGAAATCACGATTTATCTTGCAGGAATGCGGTTCTAACTTCTAACGATGAAGCACTAAAAGGAATATTTCGCTAATGTACTTTCAACTGGCTGACGTCCGGAACCCGGGCCGCAGACCCTCAGGGGAGGCACTCACTTGATCGAATGACGTTTGAGCGAACGCCCACGTTTCACCGAATGACACTTTAGCGAATAGTCGGACGCCGCGAAGCGGCGTTTTCGGGTGGGCCAAATGGGTTCACATTTTTGTAATGAGCCGACGCAGACTGTCGCCGCGAAGCGGCGTAAGCGCAGCGCGGCGGACGCAACCCGACCCCCGAATTTTTTTGCGTGCTTCCGACTCGGGATACACAGAAAAAATAAACGGAACAAAAAATTGCGAAGCCGACCAAGCCACCAAGCTAAACGCGCTCATTGTTGCCAATCGAGTCGATAAAAACCGAAACCAAGACAAAAGAAATATTTTGAAGGAAGTTGTGTAAATGGTACTATGTAGAGGAAAACCAACCGAACTTCACAAATCAGTATGTTATATCCAAATATCTGTTGTAACCAGGTCTGTTGTAATGAGCTTAGACTGTAGTAAAGGAACTTGTGCGATCAGGAACTAATTTCAGAGAAGTCGCTTTAACAAGAGGACAACCACGGTGTATCCTCCAACATTCCCAGCCATAGTTGTGGCTTCGTTTCAGCGGTGCAATCTGAACTGCAGCGTGCGTCGCCCACAAGACCCACCTGGAGCTGTGATCGCTTCTCATTGGCCCTGAGCACAGAGGCAATGTAGCCCAGCACCTTTTCCCGGCTACCCGCATTCATCAGTAGCGCTCGGAAGACGTGATGCATCTGGATCTGCAAAAGGAAGCAATGCTGTCGTCAACCACGCAAGCTGCTCTTTGCCGCCGCTTGCTGAACTCCTTTTGTAAACGACAATGATTGCCTCTTCCCACATGCCCCACGAAAAGATAGGTATGCAAGTCTTGTCCATACACAGTCTCCGACCAATGTTTCGTACACCAAAAATTCAGACTTGCTAGTTATTTCAGACATTGACGAGGAACTGTGACCTACCCAATTGAAATAGTAGTACATATTAACACCCAATTTTTCAAACAGTTTGCAGCCGAAAGTTTGATTTTTCGGACTAACATAGCTACGAGCAATGGCCACTGAAAGGCTACCATCTTGAATTTTTTGCTGGCTCGACTGTGGGCTTGGTTCAATGTTTCAGATGAATTGGACAGCTTTGGCAGCACTATTTTAGTGCTGCCGACCCAGCCACTAGGCATGCCATGCTATGCATTTTATTTTTTCTACACATCATCATCAACGTCAACTTAATTTCTTTCCTTGGCTGATTTTCCATCGCCAACCATCTTTTTGTTCAGTTTTTGTGTCAATGCATGCTTTGGACCTCGTGACCTCTTCTTGCACTTCTGCCGGGCGAGGACGCGACGCCGATGCAAATGCAGGTGGACACAATCGCCCGCAAGCTTAACAGGACACGAGATGCTCTCATCAACTTCTTTCAGCCTGCTTGGGCTCAAGAAAGCCAAGTTTTGTAATCTGAAGATTTTTTGGACTGCTTCATTATTCGGATGCTTTTTCAGCCCCCGCGAAGTTTGACAACCTGGTCGGCGACTGCTTGCTTACATTGACCGATATTTGAACAAATACGGTAGTACGGAGAAAGCTCGTTAATTCCAACTTTTTGCGTAATTCAAACCGACTGCCATGATCCAACCACGCTGCACAAAGCTCCATCTATAAAAACTCGGCAATCCCCCGTTAATCCACATTACGGTCAGGGCGGTGGCTGCGACACGTCACAACGAAGTCGTTGGGTATTGGCATCGCATTCGCGCACCGCATGGTCTCGACGGCCAAGTTTTAATGCGGAGAGCAAGTCATCCGCTTCTTGCGCGGGAGTTGCGGTGACACCGAAACTATGCCGACCTCCGATTGGCTTTGATTGAAAGGGTCGTGGGTAGACCAGAATGCTGGATGCCTCAAGGTTTACCCGCTACTTTATCCAGTCGGCCAACAGAAGCTCGGCGACACTGTCGCAACGCCCGTGCACGAGAAGCAGCTGAACTTGTTCCCCGCATTGGCTTTGTTCTCACAAGCACACAGCTCGCCGTTCTACCTGCGAGACACCTCGGCGTCGCTGCCATTGCGTCCCTCGGCGTCTAGCAAGAAGCGAGACGCTAGCATGCGGCAACGCCGGGACGCAGGCGTCTGCCGCTCCGCGCCATACTCTCGTTAGGCTTCAGCGCTTTTTCCGCTAGAGGTGGCTCGGGGATCCACTAACGGTGACCTAACGTACAGGCCTTGTATTCTAGGCGATATTGGATGGATGGATACAACCAAACCCTTTTAATCTGGTGGCGGCTTGCGCCACCTAGCCGAAGCTATTAATTTCGACGATTAAATCCGACCACTCTTGAAATTAACTAAAAATAACGAAGAATTTTCCATCGCGATGCGTGGCCATCTAGTGGGCGCTACGCGAGACTCGTACCGGCCGTGTTTATCAAATGCCGATAAAGCAGGTTCCCAAAGCGGTGGCGTAGCTCCGGGTAACACGCCCGCTTCACACGCAGCAAACCCAAGATTGAATTCGAGAAGACCACGACAACAGGGAATCTCTTTCGAGCATATGGCAATACCGACGATGAACGCCCTACAACAACGGACATAGTTTCCAATGGTAGGAAGAGCCCATATCGACTATCGCCGTAAAAAATCCCAGTTATTTCGCTCACAAATTGACTCAACCGGCAACTATTCAAACGGTGTGCACCGTGCGCAGCAGTGTTGGCTGCACCACCCACAGCTACCGTAAAATACCGTGGAAATGTCCATTTTGTTCAAGCGCCCACTATTAACATTTCCCAAACTTGGGAATTCGGCAAATTATACATTAAGCGCTCGATTTGACCGGACAAGTGTTGATGTCTAGATTAAACCAGTTTTCATTGAAAGTGGGGTCGGCGCTCCCCCGGGATTTTACGGTAGGTGGCACAAGCTGCCGCCAGACTTGAGAGGTCAGCCGTATTCATCCGTCGCTTAAACCTGCACTTTTTGGGCCCGTCCTTTGCTCCAGTTGACTAAGGAGCCCAAGGTTCCCGGGTTACGTCACAGGCGGTCCTAGGCTACGCGCTGCTCTACACTGCCGTTTTGCAATGTCGTCGTCGTCGTTTCAAGGAAAGTACCACGCTGACACCCAGCTGGGAAACTGAAAATCCCTTTCCCCTTAGCTCTCCCTGTATTGCATCATGGCAGTGCAAGCCACCGCCCATTTTTGAAGGTCAGAGAAAACTTCATCCATTTAGCCGTGGAGGTCACCTTTTCGCGAGCAAGATAGGCTCAATGAGTGATGAAATTCCTAAGCTGATAAACCGAAATATTCTAAGTACAAGAACAGGGAAGGCTCGGTAATTATGATGCAACAAACTACAGTAAACTCTCACTTGAGCGAACTTCAAGGGACCCAAGGAAATAGTTCACTTAACTGAAAGTTCACTAAACTGAATATATTCACTAGAACATGGAACAGCATAGGGCACAGCATACATCGAGTCAAAAGTGTGAAGTGCAATTTATGAACTCATGTTGCATTACAGTTACGTTGCTGCCTTTCTTCTTTTGAAAAAAAAAAGCCTGTAATTTTCATTTGCATTGGCGCTCTTAAAGTGCGTGAAGTAACAAAGCTGTCCAGAGAGTCTATGTTTTTTTGCACTTCCTCTGGCGCAGCTTGTTGGTGTGACAAAGCCATACCACAACAGCATCATCCACTGGCTTGAAATATCTCGTGCAGAGTCGTTTCCTCTTGGGATTAAATGCAGTATATCCTTCAAGCTTCGACTTTTGCTTCACTATCGTTGATAACGTCGAAGGTGGAATCCCTTAGTCCTTCGCAACGTCCACTTGCCTTTGACCGTTGTCCAGATGCTGAAGGATTTGGAGCTTGTCTGATAGACAACCGCTTCCGTTTCGTCGTACTCAATACGAAAGTGGGCGCACAAACTGCCGTCCTGTCGTTGTTACCCAAAACTAAGATGGCCGAACGGAACCGATGACAAAGGAAAAACAGACACATCACATAGATCGTTTTCGTCTACCGCACCGCCGTTTTGCCTTGGCAGTGCTGTAAACGCCAACAATGATATGCCGCCACTGCAGAGGCGGCGGCGGCAGGGCGGCGGGCATTGGCTACGCCAGCACTGCAGAGCACAAAACTTCGTCGAACTGATTGCAAAAATAATTCTGGGTCCACCAATCAAGTTCGTTGAACTGAAATATTCACTATTCCGAAATATTTTTAACTGAAACATTTTTGCATAAAATGCATAGGAAAACCGCCGGGGATTTTTTAAAGTTTGTTATTCTGAAATATTTATTAAACCGACGTTCGCTCAAGTGAGAATTTACTGTATAAAGAAAACCATTATTTCTATGGCAGTTTAAACAGGAGCGCAGGCTGAAAACATACTAACCATGAAAATATATCAACAGGGAGCATATCAAAGAGATTCTATGGTGCTTCAACAGAAAAATCATCATAGTTTTTAAATTTTTGCATCCTGACCCCTAAAACAGGAGCCTGAAAAGAGCATAAGAATAAAACAAAGTTCTAACCTCAGCATGGACTTTAAGTCACTCTCTTTGCCTAATCAAGACTGCGAAGTGTAAGGATCTCGAGACTGGGCAAGCTTTCATTACTGGCAATGAGAAAGAGAAAAAAAGGTAGTTACCCTGGCAAACTCGAGCATGCTCTGAAGGGATTTGTTGACGAAATGCATGTTCTCGGAGCTCATGGCACTTTGCAGGTAGTAGGCATTCACAATGCGTGCCTGAAACACCAAAAAGACCGCTTCTTTTAATGCTTCATTTGAGACAAAACCAAAATTAAATGCCAACTATACAAAGCACCTAAAGCCCTTCTCATTTCCTCAACTCCACATAAACTAATAATCACTCGGATCAATCGGAAATGTCGTAGGTGGTTACATTTTCAATTCAGCAGAATTCTTGTTGCATGCACAATGAGATACTCTGTCATTCACAAATTTACAGTCAAACTACAAAAAAGATTGCTGGAATTTGTATTGAATACACCATAACCCTTTTTGACTGGCCCAATTTTTCACAGCACCTAGGCATGTGCAAATACGTATAGTGGATTTTGAGCCTAAAGTGAAACGTGATTTTGGCCAAAATATTTTGAATTGAATATTGGGTAGTTTCTCCAAGCCCTTCACTACTGTTACACCATGCTTAAATGAATGCAAATACATGGTAATGGATGGCCGCTCCAAGTAGGAGCAGCCATTCAATGCAAAGTTTGCAGGTGTCATTGGTTGCCATTTTCTCGTTACATATTTCTGAAAATTGCTTGCAATTTTTGGATCAAATAAGGGTAAGCTTCGAACTCTGGCACCTGGTCTCAAATGCGAGGGCTTTATTTGAGCGGAGACGGATCGTTTGGCGATGCATAGATTATGTTTATAGTGGAACATTCTTCGGCTTGGCGTTCGGCATTTCGTGAAGCCCAAATCATCAAATCATCAGTCAGATCAAAAAGTGGCTGCAAGGCTCGACACCGATTTTTTTGACGGGTGGGAAGGGAGGAGTGAGGTGCTCGACGCCGATAGGTCAACAGGGAGGTCATGTCAACAGGGGTGGAGTGAGGAGAAGTAGGCGAGGAGTGGGTAAGAAGGTTCTGGAAGACCACCAGGTTTAGCATTTCAAGTCTACACATGCCACGCGTTAAATGATCTGATGAAGAGCACCGTGGACGTAGGCATCTGGCTGAACAGGCTAGATGTGCTGCTGAACAATGACATAAGCGTTTGCAAAAATGTTTCATGTATGCAACACAATTACCTAGCAAATTGCCATACACTTTTTTTTGGGAAAAGAAAACCTTTTCTTCAAAAACTCCGGCACACAGAACTGCGCAAACACCAGAACATATGGCTCAAAGAACACCTTCCATCAGCACCAGACCAAGAGTTATACTCATAAAGCATTATTAAAATAAAGGAGAGAAAGGGTGGTCAAGAAGAGGAGCTCACGTCGTCTTCGGCGAAGACGGAGAGCCCCAAGAAGGGTCCCAGGAGGGAGAGACGTGCCACCTCCTTGCCCGTAGCGGCCGACACGGGCTGGGGCAGCCACAGGGGGTCCTGGACCATCTGCGAGGCAGAGAGGGGCCACTTTCACGACACCCAAACTGGGTTTTCCCCTAACATGTTCCACCTCCGCAGAAAAGGCAATTCGCAAAAGGAAAACAAAAGATGCTACCCCAACGCAACCACACTTCTTGATCTTGAGAAACGACCGTCTGCCTCGAACTAGAGCTGACAAGCACCTTCTTTCCCTTCTACATTGTGAAAGCTAGGCAGTTCAGATGCCTCGAGCACCACCCCCCCCCCCTCCTCATTCCTTAAACAATAATGTGCACGCCGGGGGACCGAGTGGCTTCTAGATGCATATCGATGCATGGCTCAGAGATTCCACACTACTGCTTAAACTGGGGAAGCATTCGGGGGCCTAGATGCAGACTCCTAGGAATCTATTACCCGGTTTGGGAATAGATGCCCTAAGCCAGCGCTACGGGGGAGCTGCCAATTTTGGCTTTGCATATTTCATTTTCCCCGTTGAACCCATAGAAACAAATGGACCTGCATAGCAAACTTCTTTGTAAGCCCTGTAGAGTTTGTTACGAAGGCAGTTGGCGGCATGCTTCTTTGTAAGCCCTGTAGAGTTTGTTACGAAGGCAGTTGGCGGCATGAAGTTTCTTGTGACTTTATAACTAAAAGGCACTAAAAAAAAAAGATGAAGCAAAAGAGTGATTTTGCAATACTACACCAAACAACAAAAAAAAAAGAACGTAAGGACTGGTTCTCGGACTTGAAGGTGAATTCAAACCAGACAGCTTAAAACAGGGCCTATTCGCGACTCCAGCGACCTATAGGGGGCGCCACCACCAAACAAACATGGCGGCTGAGTCCAGGTCGCGTCGGCTCGGCCGGCCGCCTGAACGGGTGGCGCATTCAATTTAACAGATTTTCTTTTGTTTAATGCCCAATTTTATAGGTATTTGAACTGACACGGTTCAGTGTAGCCGGTGCACATAAACTTGCAGAGCATAGTTTTCTTTTACCGGTGCTTTTTGTTCTTTTCATGTCAAACTTTCGTTTCGGACATATCGTTCAAAACCGAAACTATGGGCTCCGGAGAAACGGTAATAGACTCTAATCAGTTTTGATCATCTAAGGAAAGCGATAATGACTACAGAATTGTTCCACCGAGAGTAATTTTCAGCTAACTCGCATGCCTCGACCATGCGACTTATCTGTCCGCGAAATCGAGCTTTTGTGCGTATACGCCTTTGAAAAACAGCTCCAGTCGTCTCCTCGGTCAACAACACAGGCTGCAGGAAAATTACGAAAATTAAGCAAGCGCATCTTGAGCCAAGGAGCATGTTAACCCGCTGGCGCCCTACTAAGCAGCTGATACTCGTATTTCAATTCAGGTCTTAGTAGCAATCGAGAAGTCATTTTGACTTACTATGTCCCACTAAAGCGATATTAGTATATTCTCCGGGTTGAAATATGAGCCTAGTTGACTAGCTATTAGGTGAACTGCTGAATAAAAGTATATTTGACAGACAGAGAGACACTACTTAAACTTAGCCAAATGGTTCTAGCCGGTAGCACGGAGACGAATGCGGACAAACTGAAGAGAGTCTTCATCGCAGATTCACGCAGAACCTCTCTGCATTGAACTTGACTTCCAAACCTGAATGGAGAAAATTAGTATTTTTTGCGGCCGGTCAACCTGAGCAATGTAACGTATATTGCTGATGGCTTCGACGGAGGTGTAATATAAATATTGGAGGCGCGATAGATCATAATGCCGTGATAGCTTCTAACTTTGCGAGACGCGTCCTCTACCTTTTGAAAGCAGATAATTTCCCTCATTAATCATATGCAGCGAGCAGGTTTTGCTGAATCAAGTAATTGCGAAATCAGGCCAACTCCTTCAGTGTGGTCCAGAGGCTTCTTCGGCGAAAAGCAGCCAAGATGAATAGCCCACGCACCGACCGGCGTGGGCGGCTCAAGCTTGAAGCTAATCGTACACAACCAAACTCAAGAAAAACAGCTATCGAACCTCCGCATTCACTTGACTGCAACATTGGTGTTCCCTCTAGTGTAACACCTCGTCTGTCATCCTCCGTCCACTGTTCTACATGCTTATAAAGAAACCACTTATCATTTACCAAGTAGTCGTCATTTTGAATGTGATTCGAGACAGACAAGAAATCAAAACGTTTTTCCGTGATTCCTCGGAAGAAATCGAAAGCATACGTCCGTGTGTTGTGGAGTAAACGGGCTTTCAAACACGTGATGGAAGGAAACAATCTACTGGGGCTTCACCACACTAATGAACACTCAGGCAAACTTAAGAAATTTTCGGACCTTCGTCAAATTACATTGTTCGCCACCGCGCCGACAACACGTGTCCGCGAAAGCCACCAGAGACGAGACGCGGAGGGGTGCGGAGCGACCTGGTCCGGCTGGTTCCCGGTTTTCCCGCTTGGTGGCGTCCGTTTTGCTGGAGTCGCGAATACTCTAAAGAGGAAAACTCAATAGCTTCAAGTAAAGAAAAAGTAGGGGAGAAAGCGCAAGAAAACCCGACAACGGGGAATAAAAGAACTGTGCAGACACATACTAGAGAACTTTCAAAACCAACAAATAACTCGCACCAAACATACAAAGTTACCCCGTAAACCTTCAAAACGCCGGTCCAAACATGCGACGACTCCCGTCTGGACTCAGTGGAGTGGCTAGAGAGCGTCCCATTACCAGGTCACAGAAGGGTCTTGCTGAGCTCGGGGGGCAACGAAGGTCGCACAGCTCCACGAGCGCCTGAAGCGGGGCCTTGAAGGAGTCTGTCAGCAGCGAGCACTGACGCATGCGTTGCACCAGGCCCTGCAGCAGTGGCCCAAACACCTGCAACGGGTATAAGCACAAGCAACTATGAATTGACTTGTTTTAGAGGAACAGTCAAATGTCCCTTTAACAAGTGCGAAGTGCTTGTTTAGAGCACTACAATAGAACACAATTTCCTGCCTTTTACGTTGCTGGTCCTGTTAAACTTCCAAAGGTAGATACAGTGCAATTCACATACAACTATACCACATATAGCGATGTACTGCTTATAACGATCAGTTTCTAGTTTCGTTATAAGTGGATTGCACTGTATGTGCATTAATCTCACATTTTTTAAATTTGTCTTCCCATTTCTTATGTTCAAAAACTTTGCCAAAGGTGTCAATGCATGTCGCCATTGTTGCTATGTAGTGACACACCAAGTTAGAGATGTGGAGCAAAATATCCTAGTCCGCCTGTTCGTGCAGGGAGCAAAGCCTCAGCATGTGGTGAACAGTGCCTCTCTCCCCTGAACAGCAAAAGGACTGTGAGCTCATTCCAGCATGCTTACCCTACTGCTTTTTCTTTGCTATCCCTCTTTTTGTCTGGGCACGGTCCCTCAGCGGCTCAGCACTTCTGCACTACCTAGAAGTTCTGGACGCTCGCTTTTGCAATGACAGCAACCTTAACTTCAACTCTCATTCATCTCTCCATCTTCCACCAAAACAAAATGTATGCACGCACACAGGCGGTGAATCGCAACCCCAGTCGAAAGAAGACGGACATCACAGGCTGGCGTCAACAACTCTAAACAGCATCCTTGCCAACCGAAAGGAGATTGAAACAAAAGCTCCTCCGTCTCAACTGTGCTCCAGACAGGGTTAGGGGCAGCGTTGTACGCGTTCCTCAAAAAAAGGAACGTGAGCTCGTTTCTCGTTCCTTCCGATTTTTGGAACGCGTTCCCGTTACAAGTTACACATGTGAAAAAAGAACTCGTTCCCATTACACTTAAAAAAATAGAACGTATTGTTACATATACGTTACATTTGTATTTTGCTGACTAACATTTAGTTAGATCGAGCAAAGTTTTTTTGTTTTTTTTTATCTACCCTAGTGGTTCTCAAATGGGGGTCTGCGGACCGCAGGGGGTCCGCGAAGCCACTTCTGGGGTCCGTGAGACCCTCAACAAAATTTTTTTTTTTATTTGGCACGTGTTTTGTAGTTCAGTTCGGCCGTGACTAATTTGCAACCTGCTTCCGGAACTACGACAGCAATAAAAGGCACCTGTTTCATGCTCCAGACGTGTTAACTTACTTACGTACCCCCCCCCCCCCCCCCTCCCCCTTCACAGGAAGGGGTCCCCCATCACTGCCAGCGGTCCGCAAGGGTTCCCAGACACATCCATGGCTGAGAACGACTGATCTACCCCATCAAAATAAGCAGACATAACATTGTTCTCCATTTTGTACATGTATCACTGAATTTCTTGATTACTGTTATGTAACTTGTACCACTGCTTTTGAAATTTAACATGTATATTGTGTTATTATAAGTATTATATAATTTCATGTATATGGTCTTATTTGCAACTGCTATGTGATTGTAAGGGGGATGAGGACCCGTCAAGCTGCTTGAACAGCTTTTTTGCTCAGCTCATACCATACTTACATTGTAAATAAAGCTTATTAATATTTTTATTATTATTATTATTATTACATGGGAACATACAAATCTGAATGTCGTGATGGAAGGGCATCAGGAGAAGAAAACAAGTGGAAGCAGGGTTTCATTTGTTGATATATTTACCTTTAAAAATCAAAGCCGTTTGTGGTGGCCGATTCAGGCGAGCCAAATGTGCTGTTACCCTACATTGCACGAGCGTTTTACAACAACCTCACACGTTTCAATCTAACAAAGTTCCTTGTTCGAACATAAAACTGTTGCTTCTCGATGTTGCTGTCCGCCAAACCAGCAAGTGAAGAAGAGGGTAGGACTTTTTGAAAGGTCAGTCTTGAAAATTTCAAGTCCCTCTTCTCGAAGGTTGGGTTTGTTGTTTAGTTTGAAGGTGGGGGGCAAGGGGAAAATGAATAAAGGTTAATTTTTGTGTATCTTTTAAGTGATTAATGCTCGTGAAAAAACGGGGTGGTCGATATCTGGTAACCTGTTATTTTGTTGAAACTGTAGTTCTTTTTGTGGAAATTCATTGATGGCTGTAGTCGGCCTTAGATTTCTGGATGTATGAGGACTCGTGGAAGCAAAGAAAGTAGCCGAGTTTAAAACGTCCCTCTTTTTTTTTCCTTTTCCTTCGACTAAAGTTTTGCTTTTTGTATTCCAGTCCCGGGCACTGGAAAAAGAATCAATGCCCACCATAGTCGGTGACAAGTCAAGAACGAAGTGGAAGCCCCTCCCTCCTCTTTCCATTTTAATAGTGCAAACCTTAGAGAGGAGGCGACCTCCTCTCCACCGTTCACTCCACTGAAGTGAAAAGGGTGGGGAGGAGCTTCCACTTCGTTCTTGACCTGTCACCGACTAGAGCTCCCCTGCACCCGACTGTTACCAAGCGAGAACCACACAAAATAAACCCTAAGATAAGTAACCAAAAAGTTAACGAGCTTCAGCTCTTCGTAAAGATATTGTTATTATACTTTTAGAATTTTCCCTCTCGAAAATTAAGTAAGCATTACCCCACTGGACGAAAAACGGAACGCCGTTCCTTTCTCCGTTCCACTAAAAATGTAACGAGTTCCCGTTCCAGTTCCATCGAGGCAGAGTGGAAGCGGCGTTCCTTCATTCCTCCTAAAAGGAACGCGTTCCAGGAACGCCATTCCGTGCAACACTGGTTAGGGGACAAAGTATGCTAATTCGGAACAAATGTTAAGCACTTTTACAAAGAGAGTATTGTCCGGCGATCGCTCGTCACAATGAAATGATGAGACACTCTGACCAAGCTCACCATCCTAGATGCAACACACTTTCTCACACCAGAGACGGACGGCGTTTCTACCGCCACCGTACAGCACTTGCTCCACAAGTGTGGGCATGAATGCACGGGGCTACGCCGAGCAGTAACAGAGGGCAATGTCGACGAAGACGCCAAAAATGTGCAAGAGATGGAGATGTACTAGAGTGAAAATTGGAGCTCCCTTCATTTACTGTAGATACAAACTGGAGGCGACGGGGATTTCCGCCCCACTTTTGAACTGTAAGTACAGTTCAGAAGCTGCGAATTACCAAACATTGTCATCAAATTCACCACACCTAAAGACGCTGAAAGTGACCACGACATTGAGGCAGAAGCCAATGATCAGGCAACGCTTCCATTCGCGAATGCGATTGTGGCATTGGATACCTTGCACAGGCGTGTTCATGTTCAAGGCTGCGCAGACACCAAAAGGGTGTTAAGACTAATCGAGAAAAAAAAAGCTTTTATCCTTAATGTTTACATAAAGTGCCAGGTGGAGAATATGAGCTTGTGAACATAGAATGTGTTATATGGTTGGATCCTAGCAGCTTCCTGTAATACACCAGTTGTAACATACCGTAAAATACCGTAAGGACGCCCACCCAAAATGAAGAGATAAATGGTGAAAAACATCTTTGGCTATCTTTGGGGATGCCACAGCAAAACTTTATAAAAAATTAATGATAAGCGCCAGGGCACCCGCTACAAACCACGCGACGCGGGAACTGATACCGCAGATCGCGGACATGGCAAATTCGTGTTTCACGATGCGATAAACACGTGGGAATTCGCTACAAACTCCTGCGTCTTGGGATACCGCAAGTGGCCAACGCAGCAGATTCGCGTTTCACGGTGCAAAGGACTCGCGGAAACCCGCCGAGAACTCGCATCTCACGGGAACGGATACAGCAGATCGCGGACGCAGCGGATTCAAGTTTCATGGTGCAATGAAGAGACGAGAACCCGCTACAATCTTGCCTGTCACGGAAACCGATTTCGCGTGCGCAGATCGCGGACAAAAACACGGGAATATGTTTCAAACTCGCATGTCACAGAAGCAAATACCGCAGATCGCGGACGCAACAGAATCGCATTTCACGATGCAATATACACGCGGGAACAACTCACGCGTGTATACTTACAGCTAAAAATCGATATCACGCGCGCAGATCGCGGACAAAAACATGGAAATCCGCTACGAACTCGAGAACGAATACCGAAAATCGCAAACGCAGAAAATTCGCATTTCACGATGCAATATACACGCGGCAACAACTAGCGTGTTACGCGAGCCGATATCACACGCAGAGCGCAGCAAAAACGTGGAAACCCGCTATGAACTCGCTTCTCGGACACACCTATACCGCAGATCGCGCCGTGGATGCGCGATTCCCGTCGGACATCGCTTGACGTCCAACGGGAATCGGGGAAGGGTGGGCGATACAGATATTTAGCCAGAAAAACGGGATGGGCAATCTCTCGGTGGAGGGCGCCTTTACGAGATTTTACGGTACTCCTGTAACGGAAGAGTGGCACAAGGAGCACAGATTGAATGCAAGTGAAGCACAAACATTTGGCTGGAACTTGTGTCCTCACATATTTTTTACCATTGTTCCCTGGAAAATGTACCAATAAGGCTTTACTGTAATTAGCCAAAGTTAAAACAAAAAAAAAAAAAAAAAAAAAAATTTGTGCATGATTCTAGACTCCTGTATGACCTCAACACAGACCGAAGAGGCAGGCAAGCCCTCCGCTGACCTGTGCAAAGCATGTCTGGTCCTGGTGTGCCACGCACATCATCTCCTGCAGGAAGCCTCTGGGAAGGGACTGCTTCAGCAGGGGACTGAGCAGCAGAGAACGCTTGCAGGGAGACCTGCATCAAACACAGGGGCACACGGCACCGCTGGAGGCTGAAGATGCGCACAATATCGCGAGTCACCATCCAACTGCAAGGAGATGCACGAGGTGTGCAATCCCGAGTAGCAAGTTGTGTTACTGCTCACAACTTACTGGACCACTTCAACACCCTGCTCAGAAAAAAAACAAACCTTCAGCCCTTCGACTCTGGTGAAGAAGGAAGACCAGCAAAGCTGTATTACGATGGGACGACCTCAAGAATGACTTCTTGGAAGACGTCAAGGACGACGCCTCGAAGACAATGTCTAGGATGACGTCTAGGACGACCTCAAGGACAACTTCTACGACGACCTCAAGGATGACTTCTAGGACGACTTCTAGGATGACGCCTAGTGAAATTCAGCCTTTCCACTCTGATGAAAAACAGAGTGGAAAGGCTAGAAAGGTTGCCGCCGTCATTCATAGATGGCGGTAGCCGTCCAGAGTTTTGTGTCGAGTTTATTTGTCCACGGACACAAAACTGGCGAAACTAGCCCTTAACAGCTCCGCTGTAAAAGAAAGCGAAATTGCAAGCCGCATTTCTATGAAACCGCAAGTTTTACTTTAGTTTGTACATACACTAATATTTGTCTACACATAATACAGGCCCTCGTACACAAAAAAAAAATATGCAGAAAAATATAAAAATGGTGCAGAAGTTCATCTTTGAATCTAGTAGGAAGATTTGCTAAACTGTTAAGATGCACAATTTTTCTTTCGACACATCGTTGTACGTGCTTAGAAGGTAAATCTCTGCAAGTCAACAAATGTCTGCTAAGAAAGAACGCTTTTTCCAGGAGCTCTTTATTGTGCCACTACGTTTCCTCTACATCAGTATCTCAAACACCTGTAGCAGTATTCTGAGTATACACCAAACTCTCTTCACTATACCTATATCTTTATTATAGAGATTCTAATGCAGTTCCACAGAAAGATGCCATAAGAATCCAGTGTTCACTGATGATAGAGAAAGGCACCAGCCGTTCAAGAAGGCAGCTTAAACTGGTTCCAGCGTACATTCGAGGTACGAGCGTGTCGGAGTTCCTCACCAGGGGCCGAAGAGGGTGCCCTTGAGCAGGAGCAGGGCAAAGTGGACGCACTGGGCCCTCACCTCCGAGAGCAGCTCCCTCAGCGGGTGCTCGCTGCAGCGCTGGAACACACGGGGCATGCAGAATGCTCCTCAGACACGGCCCGCCCGCACGGACAGGCGTGAAAACCCACAAAGGGGGATTCGGGCCGAGCGAGCGGCATGGCAAAGCATCCTGTGAGCGTACCTTGGGAGCGTTCCGCTCTTCCAAGGCCACCCGAGCATAGCAGGCAAAGAGGTGTTCCAGGGCTGGACACTCGGACTCCTCCCTCGAGGTCTCCGCTCCTCTGTCGGCCGCCGAATCCGCCACTGACCTCTCCGGGCTCACACTGCGAGAGTGAGCATCTCGGACTGAGTCGGAAAAGAACCGTCCCTGTAGCCCCAGCAGGCGGTGACACCGAGTCAAAGCTGAAAAAAATAGCTCATTGGAAGTGTTTGCGCTATCAAAATGCTTCTCAAGTTAGAATGCCAGTAGCGCCGGGTACTTGGGGAGTGGAGGCTAGCTCTTCCCACACGAACATCTCCACGTCCCCAAAGCCTCTGCGCAGCTCTCGATGGTAGTGCCTCAGTCTGACGAGGACCGGAGCTCACCCGGATAAGTGAGGACAAGTGAAAGTGTGAATGGAATGTGCCAGGTCGTAGGCACCAACATCGATGGTCCCAAGAGGAGAAATAAGAGAGAGAACGACAGAACATCAGAAAAAAGAAAAGCCTGCAAAATGTTAGGTGTTAGGGTTTTACCCCAATGCATTCGAGCTGTCCACTTTCTTCTCATGTTTAGTTTCCCTTTCCAACAAAACACTGTGGGCACTTGCTCGCAAATTGAAGCTCGAAAAGGCGAGGTGCCGACCTTTCGAGCGATACATTAGTGCTTTTTACTGCCTGGCCAGCAACCTGGGCCCACCAAGACCACTGACGTCGGCTCCCACGATTTGCCGTTCTGAGATGGCGAAGCTTCTTCGCCAGGCTTGTCGTAAAAATTTAATGTGCTCACCAAACAGAAGGTATTGGAGAGTCATCCTCGGCACGGCCTGCCTTCTGGAACGGGTTGTGCTCGCACAGCCGGATCAGCTGCAGGCTCTCGGACAGGATGTGCTGGATCAGCTCGCCGAAGGGGGCTGCACGGGAAATGCGCACGCATAAGCAGCGAGACTCCACGGTCGCGACGCCTCGCACGGCCCCAACATCCGACACACGTGCCTTTGCTCATCTTAAAACAGCGAGGAATTCGCCATCGAACCATTGAACCATCCTTGCCCTTTGTTTTTGGTTTCTCATGAGCACCGTGGATCAAACCCTCACTGCATGGCACGGGTTCTCCAAATCACCTTGATCTCGAGAAGCATTAATCTCTTTGGAACAACTGACTGCCGAGGAAACTCTTCCCCCTGGGAGTTATTACGATCGTGCTGCACGGAAGCCTACAGAGTAAGTTAATGCAAGCACATTAAGGAGCGCTTAGTTCATACAGTAGAGCCCGGTTATATCACACTCGGGTATTTCGAATTATTGTTTATATTGAACAGTCCATACATCCCCTTGAAAATCATATGTAATAGTGTAGGAGCATTGTTTTAGAGCGCAGCTCTTAGGCGCCCGTTTCCGGGTTGAGCGGCGTCGCCGTCACCGTTGAGGTCGGCATAACCGCGCGTTGCATTATGGCACGTTTCTCATAATGACATCACATGTGACGTCACAAGGGTAAAATTTTCCCGCTAAATTTGGCGGAAAAAGTTCTCCACTAAATTTAGCGGAGAAATTGACGTCACGTGACCTCAACACCAATTTAGTTTCTCTGCTAAATTTAGCGGGTGAAATTTTCGCTAAATATCTTGCTAAATTTAGCGGGAATATTTCCCCGCTAAAATTAGTAGGGAAATTTACGCTAAATTTAGCAAAAGGATGAGGGTACGGAGGGGGAGGAGGGGCATACCCTCCCCTCCTCAAGGGCTGCGCTCTAATTCGGCATTACAGAGAATTGTAAATGTCTCATTTATTTTTGTATCGAACTCCCATTGGGGGGGGACACTCAAAATAGCAAACCAAGCCCTGCCGCCCGTCACTTTTCCCGCGATCCGATTGCGCCAGTGACGAGCACATAACACAAAGCTTGCGTTGCCTGGCTGGCAGGCCACCAAGCCAGCATGCACGCACGGGGACACGCAGCGAAAAAGCAATTGTGGGAAAGACCCCTTAACCCCCAAAAATATAAGCAAAAAAAAAAAAAAAAGGCTCGAGGTACACTTAAGAATTTCTTACGAGTTCAGAATGCGAAAGCATGCACGTCATTCTTCTGCTCCCTTATTTCGTCTGCAGCGTACTTGCGTCGACGGTCAAGCATGTGCGCTATAGTCAGATGCACCATAAGAAAGACAGGGCGAGGGGGGAAAAGTGCATGCACGTAGGAAAGCTGAAGTGGAGAGGGGCGACCTCCTTTCCACAACGGCTTTTCTCTTTTTACAGCAGAGCTGTTAAGGGCTAGGATCCCCAGGATCATGTCCGGTACCAAACACTTGTCGACACAAACCTACACAAACCTCTGGACAGCACACAACCAGCACACGACCAGTCTGGCTGCCGCCGTCGCTCGTAGATGGCGGCAACCTTTCCAGCTATCATAGAAGAATGGATAGTTGGGTGCATTGGTGGGAATTCATCATAGGAAACAGTGCGAAAAACAGACGAGATTGAAGGAGAAACACACGTGACGAGCGCAGCGTTTGTCACGTGTGTTTCTTCGTCCTCGTCTGTTTTGCACACTGTTTCCTACGCTCTTATCAGTTTCGGTTTAGACTCGGGAGGAGTCGGCCGCGTGCCTTTTTGGGGAAGGAAGACTGGGTGCGGAAGGAGCGGCGACGTACGCAGCAGCGTGAATGGGTTCGCAACGGCCGCAAAGCCGCTGTCGCCTCGACTTCCACTGCGTCCACCACTTCAGACTCCCTTGCGAAAGAAGAGCACATCGCTCGCCTGGAAAGCCGTTTCGTGAACAGAAGCAGTGCTGTAAACGGCGCCAGCGGGCCATGGAGGCCAAGCGCAAGCGCGAGGCCCGGCGACGACAGCACTACACGCCGGCTGAACAGTTCCCGGGTGCGACGGCGAGCTTCCGGAGGGAGTTCGTGGAGAACCCGTTTGCCGTCACGTGCGCCGTGTGCGACCGACTCTAGTTCGCCGGCGACGTATCCACGATCGGCGGCGTGTCGGACAAGAAGAATCGGGAAACGGGCGCATGCGCGTTGCAGCAGTGTATCGAGTCGGCGGACGTCCACGAAGAACCGGCATGCAGAACATGCCGAGATTCCCTGCTCAAAGGCACGGTGCCCTGGTTCGCGACCGTGAGCGGCTGCAAGTACCCACCCATACCGGAGCACCTACCGAGGTTGAACATGGTGGAGGAACGACTAGTGGCGCCTCGACTCCCATTCATGAGCCTTCGGCGGTTGACGTGGTATAACAAAGACAACCGGGGACAGTACGGTTGTCACATAACTAATTACCCAATCACACCTTAATCCTTACATTTATAAATACTCCATTTCCACCATAGTACAGCTCTGCTGGTCTTCCTTCTTCACGAGAGTGAAAAGGCTAAAAGATTTCTATAGCTCCCCTCGGCGCGCTGACCTTAGCGTGGAGTGGTGGAGCCGCTGCCTCGCGGACATGCAGTGCCATGGGGTGGCGGTCGTTGAAACCGAAGCACAGCGGCCAATGGGAGCCTTATCGACGCACGCCAGCCAATGGGACCGAAGCCGAAATCCGTCAGCTTTACTCCGCTCCTTTGGGATCGGAGAAACTAGGTGCCGTATGGCTAGGCTTTTCGAGTGGTTTCATAGCTGGGAGCTGGCTTCACTTGGAGAAAGGATTTAAGGTGCCGTTTGGCGCGGTTTCAAAGGTGATGACGTCGGCTCGCTCCATGGGACAGTTAATGCATTTGCTGACAACAATGTTTGTGCAATCACACATTGAATGCCTTGTATATCTTTGTTTACCTTTTTCTTTTGCCGTTATTGCTTTGTCTTTTTTTTTTGCTGCCGGACTTTAGTGAGCTTTCTTTTTCGTTGCTTGATTAACTTGTTTCTATGGATCAAGAGATTTATTTTTATGTGTCTTGCTTTTTCTAATTCTTCTTTTCATTTTTTTCTCGCTCCATGGGACAGTTAATGCATTTGCTGACAACAATGTTTGTGCAATCACACATTGAATGCCTTGTATATCTTTGTTTACCTTTTTCTTTTGCCGTTATTGCTTTGTCTTTTTTTTGCTGCCGGACTTTAGTGAGCTTTCTTTTTCGTTGCTTGATTAACTTGTTTCTATGGATCAAGAGATTTATTTTTATGTGTCTTGCTTTTTCTAATTCTTCTTTTCATTTTTTTAAAAATTATTTTCATATTTTGTCGCTCGTGCTGTGTGGAGGACGTGGCCAGGCATGCACGTAAGCGCAGTGGTGCTTGCAATCTCCCCCAACTATGCTCTAGTGTATTTAGCGGCTCTTGGATGCTCTATTTGATACGCTCCCGTTTTGTAACGACCTTCGGTATTAGCAGAGACATTCAGAAATTTCAACTGGAGCTTAAGATCATACTTTTGAACAGTCAAAACATTATTATATCGAACACAAATATATAGAATTATTGGTTATATCAAATCGTTGTTGAACTGTCATAAGATTTACATGCATTTAAATTTTTTATATAAAACTCGGTCGGTTAAAAAATTAATATATCAAACACCGCAGCGCCGGGAGTGAGCTCCGGAATCAGGCGGCATGCTTTCTCGCAACACATCGGAGGATGGTGGTGGCGGTGCAGGCGTTGGCAACTTTTACAGGCGCATGCCTACGTAAAGCTTTATGCCTGCGGTGCCGGGAGAGCCATTCAGGCTCTGCAGCATACAGGGTCAGTCAGCTCAGTCATATCACTCTTTTTGTGCGCTTGTTACACAGCTCCCGCAGTCTCATGTTTTCATTTTTCCGACGCTGCGTCAACCGTGTGTGGTGTAGTGATGACGACAAACTTGAAACGTACGTCGCTGATGTTTGCAACAAAGCTTGAGATCATCCGCCGCGATGAAAAAGGTGAAAAGAAGTCCAGTGTAGCTGAAGCGTCTGTTGATTTTGAAGAACCTAAGCTCAACGAAACATAGAGTGAATTTTTACGTTTTGTGGGTGATAATGAAGAAGCGGAGACCATGGCCGAACTAACCGACGTGGAAATCGCAGCGGAGGTCACTCGCGAGCTGGCTCCAAAGGAGATGGCTACCGAACCTGGCCCTTCAAACACCGAGGGCCTCGCTCCGCTCCCGACTTCAAGAGAAGCTGTGGCCGCTTTGCCCTTTTACGCCGCTAGTGCAGCACAATGGACGGTAGTAGTCTGGCGTGGGTGGACTGCTGGGAGACCGTGGAGCGGGCTGTAATTAGGCGTGCGGTCAACTCCAAGATGCAGTCTACGCTGCGGCAGTTTTTACAGCGGAGCTGTTAAGGGCTAGTTTCCCCAGTTTCGTGTCCGTGGACAAATAAATCTCGACACAACCCTCTAGACAGCTACCGCCATCTATGAGCGAAAGTGGCTACCAGACAACCGGCTTGCCGGTTGTCTGTTGTCGCCCATAGATGGCGGCACATAGTACAGCTCTGCTGTTCTTCCTTCTTCACTAGAGTAGAAAGGCTGAAATTTTTTTCTCCGGAATCAATAGTTCACCTTAACGCTTCACATAAGTAGTCATTTTTGCCGCTAGCTTTTTAGTGATTGAATTACGTTGCGCTTTGACGCGTTCTTGGTGCGATTTTATATAGAGAATTTTGGTTATATTGAATTATTTCACAATTCTCGCACAGTTCAATATAACGAGGTTTGACTGTGTATCGAATTATCGACATATCGAACTATTTTACGATCCCCTTTGCATTCAACATATCTGGGTTTGACTGTAGCTGTGTGTTGATGCATGACCAAGATATGTCGAGGCTTAGATGAGCCAAAGCAGCTCCTTAACTGGGAAAGCACTCCAGTTAAGGCTAAATACAATCCATAGTTTGGCTGCTCAAGAAAACCTCCAAGCTTTCACTGGACACACCACATGTGTCCAGTCGGACACTAAGGAGGTGTCCAGCCAATGTGCAGCAGCTACCATTTGTGCACAAGAGCAACTGGGCGACGCGGAAAGCGGTCAACAAACCCCACGACCGGGGCGGGAAGGGAAAATGTCCTACCGGACTGTAGCTGGAAGCAGGCTGCCTCCGTCTGGGGCAGTGCCACTGCCACTGCTTCCGAGGGCGTGGCCACACTGGGACACCAGCGTGCCTGGAACACCCGTCCCAGGCAGGCCTGCACCTGCTCCTCCACCGTTTCCTTGCTCTCCTGCAGGCCACCGATTGACCGATTGTTAAGAGAATTAGGAGAAGAGCGACGGCACGGGCTAGCCAGCCAAAAGTGGCAAAACTTAAAGGACTTTTGAAGAGGTATTTACGCGTGCATACATTGTTTCAACCTACAAAAGCATAAATGTTAACTAGTCATGTGTGAGTAGTTGATTTTGAGTTTGAAGCGAATAGTAACTTTGGCTGGATATTTTTTAACCGAACATCGAATAGTTTCTTCGAGCCTTTCACTACCGTGCGCCATGCTCAAAGAGAAACTCGGCTGAGCTCGTAAAAGTTGTTCCTAACCGTACACGTGTACACTACTAAGCTCAGTTAATTTTAATATAACTATATTTATGGACTCTGTCATGTAAACAACAAATTTGTCGTAGCTACCGTAATTGAGAAAATTTATAAACTTGCTCGCTAAAAAAAAAAATATTTTTTATTCAATTCTCGATTTGAAAAAAAAAAAAAAACAAGCACAACTGATGAAGGTTGGTGGTCAAAACACCACTACCAAACATATACTCTCGCATAATCACCAGCTCCGCAGGTATTGCTTCCCCAGTGTGTAGGTGCTCGGTAAGAAGCGCATTCAACGGGGCTAACCCGCCACGATCATCACTTAAAAAAGTATGAATATTGAAGTTAATCTCAAAGCAAATACTGAATAGCGTATTATTCAAAATTCCTCTTAGAAAACACTAACACAACACTAATGTTAATGTTATAATTAAACAAACATCACAGTCATTCCTGAGTGGGGTAGAAAAGAATAAAACGGAGCTATGAAGGTCATGCAATCGGAAAACAAATCAGGGGCATGTTTCTTTTTCCCCTTTTTTCTACATATTGCAGTGCTTCAACTACATTTTCAGAAGCTTTCTTTCATATTAAGATGTACTTATAAAGTCACCTCAACGAAGTAGTTATCTCTGACTAAGGGAGTTTAAACATAGGACCAAATAAAATATATGCAGGTGAAGCAGAAGGTAGATCCTTATGCAAACAAAGGTAGATAGCATCCTGTGTGCTCTGTGGGCTCCCGACACCATTTGCCAAGCTCAACATAATAAAACTAGTAACACAGAGTTTAAAGATCAAATAAAACTATGTCAGGTTTGTAGACAACAGAATGAAAGCACAACAAAATCAGTCAGTTTCATCGAGTAAATGTTTTATTAGTGTCCCCAAAAATCCCTTCCTAAGTAAAAAAAAAAAAAAAAAAAAAAAAAGCAACATGCAGGTCTGAAGGTACATGTGATGATGCAAAGTAATAACAAATATTTTTTCGTTTTTTTTTAGTTGTCCAATTTTCTGGCCGAAATTTAGGCTTACCGACTTTCGTTGTTCAACGGCGTCATTGGTACAATTTTGTCCGAGGAAGAACAAGCTGCCAGTCTGCTCACCCTGTGCTTGATGGAGTCCCGCCTCTCCAGCTCGTCCACCTCCATGTTCTCAATACCAGAGTCTACGTCCAGCTGAGACAGGAAGCTACACCCGGAAGAAAGACATTCTCATCAGGTCGTCGCTTGTTTCGCTACAGTGCACACGTCAACGGTCTGAGCGTGCAAAACAACAAGAAACCCACCAAGATTTCCTCGGCAATTCTTTTAAATGCTCCCTCTCTCTTTAGACTAGTGAAACCTCTCTATATTGATGTCAGTTTTTCAAGAAACCAAAATCGTCACTGTATTGCTTTAAAAAAAAGAAAGTGTCTATGTTTATTTTTACATCACAACTAGTGGGAGGCTTAAAAATATACTGCTCATGACAAATCTGACCCAAAACAAGGAGAGGCCTGCACATTTACAAATGAAATTTATCTACAAACTGCGGCAATGATATTGATTGTCATTTTTGACAGTTACGATCGCAATGCTTGACGAGCGCATGCAGTTGAAATGGTGAAGGGAAACCATAGTACCACCACAGCGTGGGCTACATGTAATGCTCGAAGCAGCTGGCATATGGTGTCACGCTACGGGAATCACAACCGTCAGCATCATTGTCTGGCAACACAGGCAAGCCATGTTTAGTTCATCATACTTTTGGTTCTTAATTTTTAGGCTAGGTGGCGCAAGCTACCGCTCGTTATAAAGGGTATAGCTGTTAGCATCCATCCATCCGTTTGTCTACCCCAGTGGGCAGATTTGGGTTGGCGTTGAAAAGGTTTGGCCAGAGGAAAATTGGCAACTCCCTCGCTAAAAAAAAAAACAAAGAAAAAAGGAGCGATTTTTGTTTTATTTTTGTAAGGTTATTTTGGCACTATTCCACACTACTTGGTGATAGTTACCAAAAGACCGAGTTGAAGGAAATTGGAGGGAAGGAAAAATTATACTTTCGGTTTCTAGGCTAGGTGGCACAGGCTACCGCCCTTTCTTTATAAAAGGTACAGCCGTTAGCATCCATCCATCCGTTTCTTTATCTTCGTGAGCTTGCGGTCACCATTAGGGCTTCTGTAGCACTGTGCAACCCTTTCAGTTGCAGTAGAGAGCCTAGTTGGGCTGCATTCTGCCAGACAGTGTACAACAGCTGCGAGTGTGAGCTGATAGCTCTGTGGAAAGGTCTTGCCCCAGAGCAATGCAACAATTGCATACAACGTTTGACTACCGTAATATCCTGAGAGATGCCCCACCCCTACATATGGCTTCATTTGCAACTTTTTCTTAAAAAGGATAGCCCACTTCTAGTAATCATAGTGTTCAGGTCAATGATGGTCTCGGCGTAAATGTGGCTAGTTAGCTATGGTGGGATATAAGTGAACATTGCTGACTGGGAAGTACAAACATCTTTGCTTCATTTTCTCTTGCCGCAATAAGAAGTATGGCAGGGACACATAACCTAAAAATAGCATTTTTTCAACTTTTCTTGATTGCACACCGAAGTTTTCCTAATTTTCACCCGATTTGATCTGGATTTTACAGCAAGTCAGGTTCGTCCCTATCACTAAAAGGGCTGCAAGCAGTCTTGGGCAGTAACTAGTTACTAGTAACGCGTTACCGGTAACTAGTTACTTTTTCCGGAAACTTTTACTCGTAACGCATTACTCTTTAATACTGGTAACTTGTAACTGTAGCACTGTTACTTTTTTATTGGGCAATTATAAGTGTTTACGCAGTTACAGTTACTTTTTTTTATTACATAAATTAGAACCCACTGTCGCAGACATGGAGAAATTTCCACCTTGAAGTATTTTACTCCAAACCCCTCACTGACAAAAAAAAAAAAATAAGAAGCGTGGCCACGCATTAAACAAACAAAACATTGCCTGGTTTAGCCCACAACCGAGAATGGACGACGGACGAGTCTGCACGAAACCGGGAGATAAAGGAAGCGGCACCAGCGGTGGCAGGGGCGGCAAACAATGTCTATTTCAATTTTCACCGACTTCACTCTTCTCTTGTGAGGACCATCTGCGGGTGTCGGTGATCGTGCGATGTCTCAGAGTATTCCGTCGGGCTGAGTCTGTGCTTTCGCTTTTACACCCAGCCGTTCGCCGTTTCCTCATCCCTATTAGTTTTCAAGGAAGCCGTCTCCATATTGTGCAGAAAGCCGGCGCTTGTTTAACTTATTCATTCTCTTCAGAGGCGCTCGAGTGAACACGACTTCTATAGTTGGCGTTTCGGACATAGACGCCGCGGTGGTCGTCGTACACTCGTAAATTGCACTAGAAGTTAGTTGTCTCCTTTCCCCCTTTTTTTCTTTCGAAGCTGTTTGACCTGCTATGTTTAGGCCTGCTTTTGAGTATATCCCATAAGGCAATTATGTGACTATATGACTATCTCTGTCCTCATTCGTTTTGGAGTGAAATATAAACCAAAACTTTCACTGACGCGGGCCGATGACAATTTTGAAAAATGGTTGATTCTAGGTTATAACAATTATTGCAAATAAATTATGCACATCAAAATGCTGAAATGGCGAATGAGAGAAACACCCGTCAGGCTTAAATTTTTCTAAAATCTCAGTTTACCTTTCTTCTCACTATAGTGTAACAAATAAAATAATATTGTTTTGGTTTGTTATTCTTTGTGTCCAATTTTTGTACTGTGACGAGAAAGTAACGACGTTACTGTTTTTGCAGTAACTGTAACTCGTTACTTTTTTGAAACCAGTAACTGTAACAGAGTTACTTATTCCCCCTAGGTAACTGTAACACTGTTACTTTTTACTGGCAACGTGCCCATGACTGGCTGCAAGGCCCTTCAGCCTGCCAAGACACTGTACAGGAGCTTACCTTTTTTCACAGGAGTCATTGTCCGTATCCACCGTCTGCATGTGGACATCCCCGCTCTCGGACTCCATGGGACAGGCCTTTGCTGTAGCTGCGAGCGGCACACGGCAAAATCAATCGATCGACTTACATTTCTTTTTATATTTTCTAGGATAATGCTTAACATTTACCTCGCTTTCACGAGGTGTTCCCAACATGTAGACTGCCCGCCTACATTGTCCCAATTTTTGAGCTATTAAAGTTTAATATAATGCAAAGAATTACTTTGAATGAATGTAGCTGCACCTCGCTATGTTAGCCCCGACTTTTTAAGCATGAATCGCTTGAACTAGAGTGAGAGCATCGGCACTCCTTCCTACCGTGTTGTTACGCTACTATGACAGTCATTTGTTAGCATTGTGGGGCATTCAGCTACATGACAGCTGTTCGTGGGTACCGCCATTTTGTTGCCTAGACCTGCACGAGTGCCATTTGCGACAGTTACGATTCTGAAACCCGACTGTTTGATTTTGTAAATGTGGGGTGTTAGGCGCATAGATTTGCTCCGTCGTGGTACGTTTTTAGGCAAGCAGACGACGGGATGCACTTCTTGCATTTTCAGTCGGACATGTCGGCAGAAGAACTGGCAACACTGATTCCCCGCAACAATGCCTGGCAACACTGCTTCCCTGCAACGATGCCTGGCGATCATCTTCATGGCCTGGTGATGGTTAGAGAAACACAATGGCTTGAAAGGAGGAAGGAGAAATCAGGTTTTTGTTACTGTTTTAGGCTAGGTGGCACAAGCTGCCACTCGTTATAAAGGGTACAGCCGTTATGATCCAATCCAATCTAGAACGTCTGATGTGTTGTTACTCTAAAGCATAGTTTATTTAGTGGCCCTAGATAGTATGTTTACTGGTCTGCCCACAGCAGGTGTAGGTATTGCACGTGCGCACAAACCAGACCCGGGAGAAGTGAAGCAGACGAGCAGTGCGGGTGGCAGCCCCACCACAGTGCAGCGACGTCGGAGAGTTCAGTTAATGTATTACTTTCGTATGCCTTTCTTTTTTTTTTAATATCCCCGTTGTAAACTTTATTTTGATCTGCTTTGCCACTACCCAGTCGTAAAAAATGTGCCACCCAAGCCCCTGACGTCACTCGACAGAGTCCTCACTTACCACTGCTGTCTGGGGCAGTCTCTGGCTGTGCCTTGGGCCTCTTGCAGGGGTCCTGGTGCGGCGACTCCCAGAGTTCGCTCCGGGAGCACGCCGCCGCCCCCGCCACCGCCTCTTCTGGGGTGCCGTCCTCCTCAGGCGCCCTCGAGCCCCTCACCGCCGGGGCATCGCTCACCGTTCCCGCGAGGCGTGCCAGGCGCCGCTTGCGCAGCTGAAAGAGTTACCGGGCTCCACTCAGCCCGGGCAGCTCATAGAGTGCAAAACATGACAAAGACCCTTGCAGAGAAAAGGCCGCGCTTCGTAACACGACATCGGAAGTCTCTCAAGTGCTGCATGCCTTTCACAAAGACTCTGATCATGCCTGCAGGGAACTTACAAAATGCCTGATATCTTTGCTCCCTTGTCATTGAATTTCAGGCCTCGCTGATCTAGTTTGTTTTTACTGGATATACTCGAATGCACTGTCAAATTAAAGGAGCTGTGCAACAATTTCAGGGCTTTGCTTAAATAATTGTGGAAGTTGATGCCTGACACTTCTGCAGTGAACTACAGAAAACAGATTTTGCCTGGATACCCTAGTTTTTATTTAAAAAAATGAAAAAGATCCAGGTTTTTGCCGCCTCTCAACTCGTACATCGTCTTCCGGGTCACGTGCGCAGTGACGTCACTTGAGTAGGCGCGGGGTTCCGGTAAATTCCTCTCTCCAACGCCATCAGTGAGCGGCGAGAACTCATCCGCTCACGACCACGTGACCGCGTCACCACATGCTTGCGACACACGATCAACATGGCCACCGGCTGCTGGAGAGGCGAGCTCAACGAGGTCGAGCTCCAGATGCTGGAGTACAGCGAGTCACTGGGGCTCGTTTCGTACGCGGGGACGCCGGACCCCTGAGAGGTTCTTCGCGCGGTAAACGATGGAACAGGAGCTTTTTAGCACGGACAAGAGGGCTTTGCGGAGTCCGGTTAGGACACAGGAGAACAGAGCACCCGGTCGGCATTGCCGAGCGGCGGCGTTCGAAGTCCAGATCGACACGGCGGAAAACCAAACCGTCGCGCTCGTTCGGCTCCTCGTGCTAGCGGCTGACGCTGCTCGAGCTGACGGTTTTGTTGACCTCGGGTAGATGGCGCCACTAAAACACTGTATGTATAATAAACATTTTTGTCAATGATACTACGTTTTTGAAGCATTTATGTTGTTGGGACGACAATATTTATGGAAAAAGTACCCTTTATCGAGCAGGTATTTGCAGAACTTGCTATCTTTTTTACAACTACCCAAGTGACGTCACACCGCGTGTTTCCCATGACGGCCGCTCGCGGCTGCAGGTCGGAGGATATTCTAATTTTTACCTCGCGATTACGCGGTGAAATCGCAACATTTCGATGAAAGGAGGTGTGTTTTCTGTCATTTGTGACAAGGTGAACAACATCAAAAGCAGAAGATGCCAATTCTTTCAACATTAAAATCGTTGCACAGCTCTTAGACTACATTAGAAGGGGAAAAAGGCATTATTAGCTCCTTGGCACCACTAGGGGAAGCCATATGAACAGCATTATTCTTCGGGGCTGCAACGCGTTACCAAGGAACTTGCAGCCTCAAGCAAATGAGCAAAAACAATTTGAAACATTTTCAACCAAAGCATTACCAATCAATCAATATTCTGTTCACGTGGTAGGCATGGCAATGTTTCAATGGAGACCATTTTAATCTAGATTCCTTCAACGACAATGCAGCAATTTTTGACCCTTGCGGTTGATACCTTTAAAGAAACAAAGACAACCAAGTTTGAAGACCAAACTCATAAAATGAAGTTGGTCCCACACTCTTTTGTGTGCTTTCATGGTGTCAAATTATGCTTACTGAAATGAGCACACGGCTTTGCATATCTGGTCTTTGGGCCAGTGAATACTTGTGGCGGTGTGAAAAAATTAATCTGGTTCTCACACTTTTCGTATGCTTTCAAGGAGTCAAATCATGCTTGCTGAAATGAGCACAGAACTTTGCATGTCTCGCTTTTGGCCACTGAATATTGTGAATACTTGCGGCAGGTGTGACCAGCCCTCGAACATGTGCGACAGCATATCGACTACAATCGTGTCAATGAACAGACAAAAGGAATCTTTGTTGTACAGAGAACTACAGGTAGTGACACGAACCGTGCCGGCTTGTAAATGATTCTGAGAACAATGATATATGCAAATGCTACGATTATGACAGAGGTAAATTGAAGGGAGAATCACTAAAGTATTCAAAGATTCATTAGCCACCACACTGTTTCTAGCCCAGTAAAAACAAGAACAAACAAAAGCCTTGGTAATTGTGTAACCGAGGTAGGAAAAAAAGAAAAAAAAAGAAAAGATATATGTTACCGAGAGGGTATGAATAGGCTATCAGAAGTACAGTCCCTTGTCTCTAATTGCGTATAAATTGTACAATCAACAAAAACTCTCCCATCCGATCGACGCAGCACAAACATTCAGCCAGATTGTGAGTCGATCGCCCAGACGCTCGGCCCTATCTGCGAGGTGGCCTTCGCGACCGCACTGGTTTTTCCAACGGCTGGAAACGTCCGAAGGAAGGTCTCGCTTTCGGCTCACGTCGACAACTGCACGGTGCACCCACGAAAACAAGAGCGCACACGAGCGAGGACGAGTAATTAGGAGGATTCGCGCCGTTCCGAATCGACAAAGGGCCGCGAGTTGTGAAACACGCGTGCGGGGGTCGCGGGAACAGCTGACGAAACCAGGCACCGAACTGCGCGGCCGCTAACGAAATAAGCGACGGGCGCTTTGTTCCCAGAAACCGCGAGTTCAACGTACCACCGCGACCAGCCGATAGCAGTCGATTGGGCCAGGGTGCGAGGACGGCTGGATACGTGCATGGTTAAGGTCGCGCTGACTTGCAAAAAAAGACAAACAGAGGGGGTCGTGGAGCGTTGACTCGGTTAGAGCGATTGAATATACCTCGCATTTAGCAACAAGTACCCCCAATCACCCAGTGTGGTCGGAGAATCTAAAACTAAGGGGAAACAAAAAAAAAAAGAAAAAGAAAACAGCGGTGCGCATCGGAGAACTTGTCAAGCTTTTGTGTCGACGAGACATCGGAGAGTCCACTCACCTCCTCGGGCGTGAGTTCGCTCATCACAGTAGATTGGACGTATCAAGAAAAGGAACAAATTCAATAGGAAATCGGGCACTTATAGACAGGGGAATGGACAAACTTTCTTAAACATAGCCGAGGCCTTCCACGAAGTTAGGTGTGAGCAGGTGATCGCAAACATCACAGATTCACGGACCACACTGCTGCGGGTCCTCAGTTGTTCTGGCTAGAGTCGCTACATTTCCCAAGAGTAGCGACAGAAAGGCAGAAGTGAGCCAGAAGGCAGAAAGCTCTCAAGCTTCCGTTCACTAGCGTCTGATGGCGCCACAAAACTCTTCGCGTCCACGCTAAACGGCTAAACGCCGCGCCAACTTCCTGCATGAGCTCTATGCTTCATGCTGAGCCATGCCGATCGAGTAGCCACTGCCAGGCTTCTTGCTCGCATTAAATTTTAGAGACTTATTTACGTTTTCAATATAATATATTACTTTATACTATGTTGAATTATATATTTACAAACTAAGTAAGCTCATTTTTTACATTTTATTTTTGTTTTATATTGTTTTGGCTACCAGGTTGCGGCTACTTCCAGAGCCGCGTTAAAGCTCGTAGCGTCCTCTCGGGTGTACCCATTGAAGTCTCGCGAGATCCATAATCCGTTCCAGCTTGGCGGCATTTCCATCGGTCGGGGTGTTCTGGGAGCGTGTTCAATGTTTTGATTAGCCCGGTGCAGACCGGTCACGCCAGTGGTTCGTAATCCGTGAGCCCTCCTCGAAACTCCGACAGTATGGAGGCCAAAAGGCGCAAGCTCGTCAAGGAGGAGACTGATCTCGACGAGCCGGACGAGGCGGCCCGCGACAACAGCAGCAGCAACAAAGAGCCGGCGACGGACAATGGCGTGACGGACCTGCACGAAGCCGACGGCACTGAAGGCGCCGCCGACGCGGCACCCGTCATTAAGGAAGAATACGGCACCTCGTCGCCGGAAACGGACGCAACCGAGAAGGACGGCAACGACGACAGCCCCTTGTCCGGCGACGGCCAGGACAAGAAGCGTGGTTTCGTAAGAGCCCCGTTTCGAGCTCCGTCGGCCCGCTTTGCGCTGCCGGCTGCGTGCACAGTCCGATCGATAGTTATGCTTTTCCCCCGTCGACCGTTCGGCGATTCTGATAAATATCTCAGCCTCGCGCCCCGTTGCATTCGTTCGCGACAGTTGGGAGCTCCCGAGCGGACAAAAGCGGCCTTCGCTTCCTTCTCGGGACCCCCTCCCCGCTTTCGGCGCTTTTCTCTTTGTTGTGTTTGAGGGAACGTGTGCGCTCTTTGTCGCTTTTCGAGGGGAGACCGGCAGATGCAGGGAAGGTGCCGGCGCACCGCGATCGATCCCGCCCTACTCCTCAAACGTCACCGCGCCGACCGCGCTGCGTTCCTCCGGCCGCGCGTGGGCATGCCCTCACGCTTTGCGACAGACCCGGCCAAGTAAATCGAGCCGGGATCCAACGGCGCCTCGCGTCCGCGCTCGCAGTGACAGGTCGCGCTTTTCGCCGGCACTGATACCAGCACTTGTGTCGAGAGGTTCTTGATCGATTTGCCCGTCGAAATGGTACCGACGAACAAAAACTACCAATGTTGATGACATGCGTGAACGCGCACCTAGTCCCGTTATTAAACAAGTGCCCCCCTGCGTGCTGCCGAGGTTCGCCGGCGCGTCCCAGTTTCTCGGCACGTCCTCCATCCCGCACGCGAGTGCTCTTGTGACGCCGTGTCTTTTCTGCCTGCAGCGGGTGGAAAGCAAGGGCTCCCCGGGCACTGTCCTCTTCTCCGGAGGCACCAACTGGGACACTATCGGCCGCAGGCCCAAGGACAAGCAGAAGGCGCCAGGTGAGGACAGCACTTGGATGCGGTTGGGACGGTTTGCCAGGGGGGATCACTGGTGCGAGGGTCAGAGGGTGGCACCACGTTCTCAAGCCCAACTTCAGCATCTGCACAATTAGGTTGCCAGGGCCTTATTTTCTAGCCGAATTAACAGTGGGAGTTTTATTGCAACCTTGTGAACTTTAACACAAAACATTCAGTTTGGTGCTCAAATTCTAACATTTAAGTGGAATACTATTGATGTCACATCCTTCATCACTCAGCATGCATTTCGAAAATGGAGTGCTGCAAAAAGCATTCCTAAAAAAAGAAAAGCCTTTGTTACAGCATTTTTGTCATGTCGGATGTTTTTTATAAGCCCAACTAAATGAGTATTTGAGAATCCAACTTTGTTATGCAATGGATGCTAATGTGTGGTTGCACAAAATTGGAAATCAAAGGAGGCATTGTCTTTTGGTTGAGCAGGCCAACAAATACAGTATTTGCGGTGGAATTCATGAGGGCGGAGTATATGCTTGTGTTTTTAAAGGTTCATTTGTGGCTCTAAAATGACACCGAACAATTTAATCACAGAATGAGTCAAAGGCAGCTGTTTTCCTCTCTGTCGTCTTATGTTTTTGGCAGCATGTTTTTGTATGTCATACAATACTGATGTATAAAACTTGTTGCATCTTTTTATGAGTGCAACCTGCAAGCTCATTGCATCCTTGTATTGTGTAATGGTGGCACTTGTCAATTGTTCAAAGGTAGTATGTGTTTGTGTTTTCCTCATTCAATGTTCTTCTCCCATGTGCTCATTAGGGTTGCTATTCCACCTGCCACTTGTACCCTTCAACTCGGATGTTTTTCATTCTGCATGTTATTTAGTCTCAGTCTCACAGCCATCGTCGTTTGCCCCTTCCCGTCGAAATGTTAAAACAGGCACAAGGAAGACGTTCGTGTACAGTTCTGCCAACCGCGCGGCTTCCAGCTTTCCAAACTGAAGTCCACTGCAGGATAGCCATGGGGGAAGTGTCTGCTGCCGAAGAACATTCTCGTAACGATCGCTCTACATAATGGTTGCTAGAGAATCGTCCTACGAAAAATGAAGAGAACGATGCAGACAATTTTGATTTGGTATTTTCTGGGTATAAAAGCACTTTTTTGACAGAAAAAACTTGCGTCCACAAACTTCCGTAAAAATGCCCTAGCCTCCCGGTTCTTCCAGCAGTTGTGAAATGTGCATTCGGTTCGTTCCCGCAATTGCACCGCTGAGGTGGGCCTTTCTGCAATGCCCCGCAGGGGCCAAGGGACATGACCGTAACCTCTGGGGCCCTCACCGGCTGAGCTGCTTGGAAGGGGTGCGGGTGAAGGCGGCCTTCTCCGGGTGCTCTGCCTGCCACACGGTCCTCATCACCGACCAGGGGCAAGCGTTCACCTGGGGTAAGTGGCCCAGACGCCAAAGGGACAGGAACATGCGTCTTTTGGCTCGCTTTAGTCGCAATCAACTTCTCTGGCCAGTCGTGCTCAGAATTTAGAAGAGCACTCTAACTTACAGAGGTGCAAGGGGGGGCTATGAGTAGGGTTGCGACAAACTCCGAATATTAATGTTCTAATATTTTATAGTCAAGGCTGATCAGCGCACAGGCTTCAATGGTCCTGGGAAAATACCACCACAGTGGTATTTCCATTGTAGGTATCTGGAACCATTGTCAAAAGGGGTCTTACCGCTTATCTCTTCGAAGTTCATTCGGGACAACGGGTCGTTGTACTTTCAGGTCACAACAAAAGTCACTGTTTTGGTTTCCACTTTGGGCCATACTATTTGTGTTTTGGAGGAAGGAGAGGCTGTATTGAGGTTTATCAAAGCAACACTTATGTGCCACTTTTTGTCGTGAGACAAATTAGAATTGCCAGTGGCAATGGCACCAATGCCAAATCCAGCTAAAGAAATATTAATTGATACAAGTGTGTGTTATTTATTTTTTTTACCTAGCATACGTTTACACCTGGATATTATTTATTTTTAATAAGAAACGCTGCAAACTTCTACGAATTTCAGAGAATTGGGAATTTAACAAAAATAAACTCGGAAAAACACCCTCTGAATTTGACGAAAAAGAAACTCAGAAAACACTGAATCCTAGCTATAAGGCACATTTTGTGCTTTTTGAATTATTTAAGTTTGTTTGATATAGTTACTTGTTTCAACTTTGTTTTTATTTCTGTATATGTTCCAAGTTCAATAATTTTAGGAAGCATTTTGACTACATTATCAATAATTTAGAAAGCAGCTTGTTGACTACATTTTTTTATGTATCCTAACGAGCCATGTGCTGGGTAGTTAGAGAAATGGGGAAGGGGGAGAGAGAGAGAAAATAAATGAAGGCTGTGGAGGGATTGGTAGCCTTCAATCAATCAATCAAAATTAATTGTTTTGTTCTTCAAAATTCACTATCTTTTTCCATGGTAAGGAAAGGGTTAACCTACATTACACTTCATGTCCAGTGACGTTGCTCCCTGGATGTAAACAAATTACACTCTAAATTTTTATCATGACTTTGGAAGTGATTTAGCGAATGAAATTAAGTAATTTCAATTGCAGTAGAATACCTCTAATGGGCTTAATTTCCAGGAAAAAAGTTTGCTATATCACTAGTCGACTTATTAATTCGAAGCTTACGAGGACACCGAAGTGCTTCTAATTAAAAATGACGCACTACACCAATTTTTTTATTATTATTATTATTATTATTCAGTACTCCTGACAACTTCAAGTCCTCGACTTTGGCTTGCTTCCGTTGACATACATACACCATGATAAGTATGCTCTGCGAAATTCCCAACTAAGGGCTTCTAAACAAGCTCTCCAGAAGTATATTGGTTAACACAGTCTGCATAGCTCACCAGTGCTCGGCGCGGAAAGCCTCGCGAAGGTTTCCCCTGCCTATTTGCACGATTTTGTTGTCCAAAAGCGGACCATAGACCACGGTGCGTTTGTTGACATCAATGTATTTGATGGACGAAACGTCTCCAAAGGTTGGGTGATTCCTTTAATGCAGCAATTCCTCTGCTGCATTGCGCTGTTCTCGCGCAACGCAGCAGAGGCTGGTTGCACTATTTCTCCACGGGGCACGGTGCCGTCGAGGCCAAAAAGCACTTTGATTGCAAACTGAAACTTAAAAACCCGTAGAACTTGTGCGGTTTTTCAGAAAGTCGTAAAATGCTACGCATGCCTTCTATCGTTCTGCAATTTGTTGATTTAGTGTTTTTCGATGATGCTGAGCAACTTTCTAACTGAAACCATGCCCTTTAACTCAATATTAAAAGAGTTAATTACGCAAAAATAATTAACAACTTAATTATCCCAAGCTTTAACAATTTTCCTAAATGGGCCCCTGGCCCAGGACCAAAACAACACAAGCCTTTTTAGATAGATTATTATCGCGTATACAAATTAGAAGCTTCTGATTTCAATAAACTTTGCTCAATTTTGTCTAAAGTTGGCAAAAATTATAATAGCAGGTTATTCTGGAGTTCTTACGGCAACCAAGTGTATGAGTAGGGCGGTATTCAGGTGGAGTATTGCCGTCTTCGGGGTTATCCAACTTTCGTCCCTGGTTCTCATTTGTGCCAACAAATGGCACCAGAGTTGTTAAGGCCTATGAGAGGCGTCTGCTATGCGGAAAGTGAACTGTTCAGCAGCTGCAGTGAAGCTTTAGAAGTGCTAAATATCACGTGACGCAGCATTTTCAAGGGGCTGTGGATATTTCCTATGTTATATAAGGATATTAACCGTTCCAAAGAGGGGCTTCTGACTGGTGTCGTTTTTAGCATTTCGTCGTGCTTCCCTCTCTGTAAAGCAAGAAACTCGTACGTGCCGGGCCATTGAGATCGCTCACTGGGCTATGGAGTGGTAAACGTTGGACTGTGTACGGAGCAGGCCCCCGGGTTTGAGCTTCTGCTCGAACCCGAGGGACTCGTTGAACGTTGGTTCCAGTGCACAGACACAAGGAAGCAGACATATGCTTTGATGTATGGATTGTTTATAGAATAGAGAATTAATTTGTTAACATAATTCGGAAATTAAATACCCATTAATTTAGGAACAAGCGGCATTTAACGAACAAAAAGTAATGGTGCACTTTTCTTGCACTTCCAGGTGAAGTAAAACTGAATCTGTTAATAATAGTATTCACCAAGTAACTGTATCCTGAGCACTCCTCCGCGACACTGTGCCATTTGCTGGATGGTGGGCACTGATGGTCAGTGGGTTCTTTTCTTTTGCTATCGTTCTTAGTCAGGTAGCAGGGGTAGCCCGGAATCTTTGTTAGCACTCCGCCTTTTGCTATAGAAGCTTTCCATGGGGCACTTACGAGGACGTGGCCCTTGTAGACAGCTTTCAAAGATCTACTCGCAAGCCTCAACTCAAAATGTCTCTCGCATGAAAAGTCTGTCAGTTAAAGCAGGTGGTCTTTGCACGGGATCGCGTCACACCACATTTTTAGGCAGTTCTCTTGGGAGTAGGAGAAAGGGATGACTTCTCCATTCACGTTTCGTGTTGCATTGCACCGGGGCACGAAGCCGCCCGTGGCCGGGATCTTCCGCAAGCCAAAACCGGCCAGAAACAAAATGATAGCCGCGGAAAACTGCGCAACGTTGCAGCTTGACACATGCTACCGCTCACTAAAGGATGGCGTCGATGGCGCACCCCGGCGGCAGGAGTATCTCTTGCCGACCTTTGCGACGGCGGCTCTTCGGCGGAGGCGCAGCTTTACACCACCCGAAGTATTTCTGTCGCCGTGGCCGGGACCATGCCCGTGCTTCGACCTTGCCAGACAATTCTAATAAAGGAACTTGGAATTACTGAGAGCCGACTCTACTTCAAACACTCGTTACAAGTATTACTAGTATGCTTCGGTAAAGGGGTGTCGTGTGCGTGGTGCCTCACTGGACCGTGTCCCCTCCTGTGTCCCAGGGCGCAACGACAAGGGCCAGCTGGGGCAGTGCGACGTGAAGGTGAGGGATGTGCCCACTCTCGTGGACACGCTCAAGGAAACCGTCGTGGTGAGCGCTGCCTGTGGCCGGGGCCACACCCTCTTCCTAACCGGTGAGCCGCCCCGACCTCTCCTGGTTTTACGTCCTCAGTGCACAAGGTCTTAAAAGGCCTCTCAGACAGTACCTTGCACCACCATGAAGAAACAAAGCAAATTTAGCTCACTGCTCGTGCTCTTGGACCCAGTTCCAGTAAAATGAACTGGATTCTGGTCTTGCCAAACTTGTGTGAACAGTGGTGTGATTTCTGCTTCATTTGTGCCAAAGTGCTTACCCTGCTACATCCTGCCACATTTGCTAAAATATAAAAAGTGTGCACCAACAGTCAATATCAGTTGATTAATATTGAAAATATAATAGCTCAGGCCCCGCTACACGGCCAAATCGTTACAGTAGGCTTGTGCGAATTTTCAGAACTTTTGAATATTGCGTCAAATGATGTACTATTTGGTTTCGTCTCCGTGAAACACTGACAATACTCAGAATTTTCATGATAGTTTTCATGTGTGTGGTTTGTTCTGACAGGTTAGCTAGCTTCATTGAGTCCACTTCTCACCACACGCTGGTGTGCTGCAGTGAAGCGACAACCGCAAAATTGAAGTCCTTCAATTTTTCATACTGTGTTTCGCCATGGCGCACCCGCGTGCTTAGGGGAAAGCACTCTTCTCGAACGGGACGGAACACACAATTTCTGAATAAAGCTACGGCTATTATGTGCATAATAAACTGCAATATTCTGACAGCATCCTTTTCAAATTCGAGGTTTAGCTAAGGTACTTGATTATTGCTAAAGATTTATATTGACTGACCACAGAAAAAATAAAACAAACTCTGGGCGAAGGACGAGAAACATTTTTTTCAACTAGTAATATCATGAATAAGCTTAAGGGGGGACATGGACCTAAATTTTAAATTGTTTTGAAAAAATTCATTTTTCAATTTTGAAGTTTTCAGTTTTAGAAACTAATTATACACCCTTACACCAAATTTGATAACCATACTCCAAATAGTTACGTTGATATAAAATATTTTCAACACATTGTGAGGCAGTAACAAAGTAAAGGAGTTCAATGTTTGAATGCATTTTTCTCAGTTCCACTTTTTGCTACAAATTTCAAACTCAAACTCTTTATTTCTCTCCGTTTGGAGAGGGGAGACAGAGAAAAAAGCAACTCGGTTGTTGCTTGACGAGCCTCTGCCTCCCCACAGCAGCGAAAGAGGATAGCATGTACATACACAAAGTTTTGTTTTGTTTTTTTTCTTTTCACCATCACACTTATAGCACAAAAATAAACAATAATAAACAACATTAGATGGGGAAGGGGGAAAAGTAATCGATTTAGCCAAGTTTACAAATTCCAGGGGCACTCTCACAAACATGGAACATACATTTTTTATGGTTTCATTCAAAACTTCTACATTCAACTCACTCAGGCGATTTAAAAAACGAGGTACTATATATTTCAACGTCTGATTACCGTAGTTCGTTCTGGAGTGCGGCACTAACCATGTGTCTGCAGGCCTAGTTTCATAGGTAACCTCCCTCATCCTAAGGTTGGAAATAGACATGAATATATTTTCTTTTTGGCAAAAGGATCTTTTCAATGCAAGAAGAAGTTTATAATAATACTGATTAGGAATCTGTACAATATTCAATTTACTAAATAATGGACTAGAATGACTATTATACTCAGTATTATATATAATACGAACAGCTTTTTTTTGTAGAGTATGTATCAGTTTTATGTTTGTAGCGGTCGTATTCCCCCATACCAAGAAGCAATAATTATATTTTGAGTAGAAGAGAGAATTATATATAAGAAGCATAACCGAAATCGGGATGATGTGGCGATATTTGTACATAATACCTACAACTCTTGATAATTTTTTACATGTCTGTTGTACAGTCTCATCCCATGACATGTATTGATTAAAAATAATTCAGAGATAAAAAATAATTTCATACGAAGGAATCTTTTGTTCGAAGGTGAAAGTATTCTGATACCACAATCAAGATGTTTCTGAACTGAAATTTACTGGGGAATCGGGCTATCTACTTTATTTTGTTTTAAGTTAAAGTCCTCAGTGATAAAAAACTAAGTTTTCAAAAATAGACATAGGACAGATATGCATCTCATATTTTGAGGTAATAACTCTTCCTGAAATATTTACATTTAAGTTATTAAAACTAGATAGCCCGAGGTCCCATATCCCCCACTTTATATTCAAGCAGTCAAAATGGTGCTTAATAGCTTCATTTGCATGTCAAAGATTTCTTAATGAAAAGTGACACATCATCTTATGCAGGTATGTAAATTTGTCCTAGAGAGCTGAAAGTTTGCACAGTACACCTACATCTGAAACTAAATCTCCCCTGCAAATTTCATTCCGATCACTTGAGTAGTTCAAAAGTTTGACCTCTAGCCAGTGTCCCCCCTTAAAAGCACTCTCTGCAATTCAGGACCGTCGAGGAAAAGAAGAGAAAGGAAAGTGTAAATACAACATTTTTAAGAAGGAGAGGCAGAAAGGATACGCACCAGGTTTATATGCATTGCTCTACCGGTTTATTTTGTTGCAATGTCAAATCTCTCTATTTGTTTTTAGGAATTACCTTTATGTGGCTCCATATCTGTTCAATGGCACAGTCAGTATAGTAAATTAAAACTATAATTAGTGGACCTGTAAATGGAAGCTTGGGAATGAACTTAACGAGTTCAACGGGATTGCTTTTAAGAAGGCATATTTGTCATTCACATGCTGATTTAAGTTATTATGGAGTCCTATGTATAGACTGTTATTGATGTTCATAGTCAAATGCGAAAGCTTTGTTTTTTTGTTGTCTAATCTAAAAATTGTGTTCTTTTTAGAACCTTTAGTGTGAGCAACACATCAATATGGGTGCTCTATATTCTATCTTAAAGGGGCCATGCAACAATGTATAAACTTCGGGAAAATAATTGTGGTAGTTGTTCCCTGTCACATCTGAATTAAAGAACTGAAAACCAATTTTGGGTGCATGCATTAATTCTTTTTTTTTTTTAAATTGTCAAACAATTGACGTTTTGGGCATTTCCACGCCACTCTCAACCCTTACACTGTCTTCCGAGTCACAAGCGCAGTGATGCGCAATGGGGACATTAAGAATATGGTTGGGTTCTCTTTCAAAGCCTCCAGCGCACGCGGCGTCTGTTTGCGATCGAATTGGCGACCTTGAAGGTTGGTCTGAGCGATGATAGGGAGGGGGGGGGGGGGGGGGGGGCAAAGCAGGAGCTTTGTTGCAAGGAAGTTGGACTTGCGTGGTAGCAACGGGGTGAGGCTCAAGGGAAGAATTGATTTTTTTTCACCTCGGGTAGATAGTGCTATCAAAACCTCGTATCATTGAGGAAGTTGTACTATAGTACAACTTTCTTGTTGATATAAAGTTTTTGGTGCATTTACTCCTGTTGAAACAACAATCTTTATAAAATATAGCAGTATATTGAGCACGTAATGGCACTTCTTGCCAACTTATTACACTGTACCCAGGAATTCATCACGCCTGAGTTCCCACGGCCACCACCACGGGGCTGCAAATTGTGAAATATTCCCGTTCTTTGCTGTGCTATTGCGCAATGGAATCGCGATATTTCAAAGTAATGAGGTGATTTTTTCATCTCTTTTGGTAAGAGAAACAATTTAAAAATTAAAGACTGGAAATTCTTTTGAATTTTGATTTGTTGCATTGCCCCTTTAACATTATTTCAGTGGAATATACTATTCGCTTTACCCTTGATTTGTACCGGAAATAACTGCATTGGAGTTCATTAATCAACATCTTGTGTTTTTGTGCTTCTACACACAATTGTTGAAGCTTATCCTGTGTTCGAGGGTATCAAACTTGCCGTGCAATTCATGCTAACGTGAGGTTTCACAGGAGTAAGAAGGCAAAGTATACATTGTCCGCCAGTTCAACAAGCCAACACATGAATCTTGACGTAATATTTGCAGCGGTATGAATGAAAATGAAGTTTGTGAAGGTGCTTCAAAGTGACTCCGACCAATCACATCACTGTGAAGGAAATGGGATGACAATGTAAACTTGTAAGTCCAAAGTACCAAAGCTACCGGAGAAAACGTTTTGAGGGTTTTGCGCGGTGCATAGGTCAGCCACACGTCGCTGAACACTGAAACTACACCAGAAGGCAGGGTGCAAAAAATTCTGCCCAACACAGTACCTAAATTAAAAGTTTAGATTGTATGAGTGTTTGAACCAAGGGCCACCATCCTTGGGGTATGATCACATAGTAGTAGTAAGACACGTTTACTACGCCAGAAAAACGGGGATGACATAAGTCGCCTACTTGACACCGCTGCCGAACTATGGCACCAGCGATCGGTTCGACACGAGGCAGAATCTAATAGTGAGTGGTTGTTTAGCACCATCTGTAAGCTGGGCCCCTGTTTGTCTGGCTTGCATGTACTACTGGCATGGAACAGGGGCTGTTTATTTCAATATTCACACAATTGCTTTTCAACACTCCCGTTGAAGTTCTAGCATTCCGCGATGGCGCGTTCGTTTTTGCCTGCCAAAAATCCTTAAAACATTTCGTCGTGCAGACCTTGTATTTTCTGCGCGTGTGAAAGTAATGCGTTGACCGCTCGTCCTTCCAGACCACGGCAGTGTCTTCAGCTGCGGCGACAACAAAATGGGCCAGTGTGGCGTGGGCTCCCAAAACCAGTCGATCCACGTTCCAACCAGGGTGGGTCCTTTTTCGATACGTTCGTCTGTCTGTGCAGAAGACGGCTTTTCTCTCGCACGACAGCGTGTCTCTGACGGGGGACCTATTGAGCCGCAGGTGGTGTTCAAAGTGCGTCCCGTGGTGCGGGTATCCTGCGGAGGGGAGTTCAGCGTCATGGTGGACTGCAAGGGGGCCGTCTACACCTTCGGCTGCCCCGAGTACGGACAGCTCGGTGAGGCTCCTCTGCCACTTTTGTTTTCGTTTCTTGGGCAGCCTGAACAGTGGGGCACTCAGCCGCGTTCTCGTTTTGCCCTTTTGGTAACGGGTTTGGGCGAGCTGACAACGGGGTCCTTTGTGTCGTCAAAACTTGCCCCCTAAAAATATGTTTTGAGATTTTTGTGCAGTCTCCAGAGTATCTCCTTACAAAGTATGACTGCTCAATTCAATCTTTTGGTGCTAAAAAAGAAGGGCAAGTGCAGCTGGGTAAAGCGAAGGCAAAAAATTTGAGTGTGATTGTTTGCACTTCATTTTTTTATTTCTTTTGTTTTTGAACATGTGCTCGGTGATGAATTTCAGTAAAGTTCTGTGTCCTGTAGGTTACCTTTTGCTATGTCCTCATCTTTGTGCTGTTTTTGTTATGTCTGATACAAACTGGCCCGAGCTTGAATGTTAATCAGTAAAATTTGGATTGTTGCTTTTGCAGCAACTGTGGGGTGTCCTAAAGCTTTCTTTTTCTTCTTAGCCGGAGAGATAAAATGTAATTACAGTCGCCGACCACTTTTTCGGACTCCGATAATTTAGACTTGTTCGATATTTCGGACCTAAAGGCGGAACCGTGACTTACCCCATAGAAATAGTGCATATTCACGACCAATGTTTCGGACAGTTTGAAGTCCGAAAGTTTGATTATTATTATCGTCGCGAGCGATCAGCGGAAAACACCATCAAGAAGCGGCCATTTTGAATTCTGTGTTGGCTGCAAATGGATTGGCTTGGTTTGGCAGCGCTGCTTGAGTACTCCCGACTCCCGAGTCCTACCGCTAGGTGACGCTATGCTAGCCCTTTTTGTAGCGTGAGCTACACTGGCCGAGGTTGAGCAGTTTCGCGTGGCTCCTCCAGAGCCGTGCTGCGCATGCGCGAGGAGCAGTGATGTCACACGGCACACAGCTGGCGCGCCGGAGCTGCCGCCACCGCGCGCGCCTCGCCGGTCAGCGCATTTCAGAGGAGTGATGTCATAGCCGCGGCAGACGCACTGGCGCCGGCGCGTGCCCAGCTGTGTGCCTCCGTTGTGCAGTAGCCAAGTCTGACGCTGCACCGGAGCCGCTTGATAGCGCCTCTCATTTTGTGCGCATGCGCAGAGGTATCCGTGGGGGTGGGGTATACATATAGCGGGGTGTTTGCCAGTGTGGTATAGCCATGGAGAAGCAGAGCAAAATTGCTGCTCAGCGGTGCAGAAGAGCGGAGAAGCTTAACTCATCGGATCCCGAAGTAGTTGCCTGGCAATTAGCGGTTGAGCGTAGGAAGAATGAACAGGGGGGCTATGTTCGACAAATGTTTCGTTTCTCCTAAAAAGAAACGGAAGTGACGCAAGGGACGATATCGCGTCTGACTGGCTAGAGGCTCAAATGACGAAAGTTCCCTCTTTCATTCAGCTGCACGTCGTCATCATCATCATTATTATCATTTTGCCTTGTTTCCTTCCATCCCTTTGCCCCTCCGCCCCACTTTCGCTCGCGTCGCCAGTCGGCATTTTGCGCTTGTGGATTTGCTCCTCTTATCTCGTTCGGACAACGCTGGCTTGGGCGTCATGGCCCCATCTGTTCTTCTATTGCTGCGATGTGTCGTTAAGAAGCGGAGAAAGCACTTGACCGTAGCGCTAGAAAAGAAGGCAGCGGTTCTCAAGCTAACAGAAAGTTGCCGAACGCAAACGGAGGCGTAACCTAAAACAAGGCACGCAGGCGTAACTTGAAGCAAGACACTATTTACGGCTTTTTTTAAGCCCACTTGGAAGTAATAAAGGCAAGTTTTTCAATCTGCTGATTTTTCAGACTGCTGTATTACTCAAACATTTTTTCGGTCCCTGCTAAGTCCGAATAATCGGTCGGCGACTGTATGCCTAATTTTCCCAAATTCTTTAATTCCATTTTTTTGTGTGTAAATAGTGAAAGGCTGAACTTTTGCCAAATTGAAAATTCGGGAAAGCCAAATTTTTTAACTTTTCTAAAGATTTGGCAAAAACACATTGCTGCCAGACCTAAAGTTAATATTTTGTTTTCTCGGGCAAAAAAGTTCTTTTGATTTTTTGTTTTTCTTTTTACTGCATATTGACATAGATATTACTAAATAAGGTGATATTCCACAAGATAGTTGTGTCGGTGTCATTTTTGTGTTTACTGGCAATTTTACAGCAACTTTTTGCAGAAGTGGTGTGACAATGAGGTTGGGTAGTAGTGGGCACAGACACGAGACGCAAGTTTCGGTTTTGACGCCTCATCGGCTGCTGAACCTTCACCAGAAGAGTTTATATGCATATTTACAATAATATTTACAATATTATTGTAAATATGCGTGTTTTTTTTTTTTTTATTTGAGTCGCTTGACGTCAGCTTTGCATAAAAGTGTGCTTCCCATATTCGCAATGTCTCGTTTTTAACCTTTAAAATGCCGGTTTCTGGTGTTGGTTCACACGCAAACGTTTAGCAAAATGGAAAGAGTTAGGAATGTCTGATGTGCAACGTCAAGCATTATAGTCCTGTGTTTAATTTTATGCGGATAGATGAAAACCGTGAAAAAACGCTAATTAAAAATCAATATTATTTTGTTTTGGCTCGAACTACTTGTGAGCCGAAAACAGGATTTCTGTATAGGCGAGATCTTTAAAGTACTTGTTGCATCACTGGAAATATGAAATGAAAATCATGTTATCCAGAATGTACCACATCATTTGTCACTTGCGCTGTGAACTGCGTCAATTCCTAGTCGATCTTCTGTTCTTGAGGCAGAAAATATTTGACAAACACATGGTTACCATGTTGCCTGCTCTGCACCTCGCCGTAACCGCTGGTAGTACTACAGTACCACACTGTACACCGGTGACCGGACGGTGTTCATTTGCATCCTTGGCCCCGTCGTGTTCTTGCGCGTACGCAGGCGTTTGCTGTAATTTTGTTGAATTTGAAGTTCGGTAGATTTGGTCCAACACTAGTTATAAACATTCAACTACCTTCAGCATATATGGCGAAGCTTTGGGAATCAGTTTGCATGCAAGCACACTTGCCATATTGTCTAAAGACAGCGCACACCATCATGTATGCCGGTGACATAGTTCTAGTAGTAGCCTCTGAATATCAAGCCAAGGTCGAGGGGATCCTAAACCTAAAACTCCAATTTTTTGGTAACTAGGTGCTAGCATGTGGTTTGTGTCTAACAAACTCTCCTTAGATGTTGTTTTTATTTAGGGGTCAATGTCTTGAATTAGTAACGCGTTTCGAAATTGCTCCCAACGCAAAATATGTCTTGCAACGTACATGTGTCATTAATTTTTTTTTTTTTTTTTTTGAGCAGGGGGGTGGGGCTGACTTAGTGCCCTACTCAGGCACTTAAAAAAAAAATTTGGGGGCGCAAGTTCAGAGCTTTTATAAGCCAAAACGTACATACGATTGTGAGCTTCTTCGGCTTTGGGAGCGTCCGTGAAAGAGTTGTCCGAGGGTGGGCTCTGTGTTGCACAGGTCACAACACGGACGGGCGTTACTTTGTGACCAGCAACAAGCTGCAGTTCAAGTGTGAGCTGGTCCCCCGGCGGGTGCAGATCTTCATCGACAAGACCCGTGAGGGACACGTGGTGCCCGTCGACGACGTCAACATAGTGGACGTGGCTTCGGGCCTCAACCACACGGTGAGGAAGCACGGGGCAGTGACTACCGCCCCAGCTACAGTTGAACAAAAGCTAACAGTGCGACAACTTTTTAAAGTATGAAGTGTTTTTAACGCTACCACCCAATCCCAAAAGTCCGTCCGTCCATGCATTTCCCGCTAAATTTAGCGGGGACATTTGATCTCGCGTGACCTATACACGACTTCAGTTTCCCCACTAAATTTAGCTGAAAAATTGAGGTCGCATGGCCAATACAGCAATTCAGTTTCCCCGCTAAATTTGGCAAGGAAATCGATGTCACGTGAGCTGACATCGCATTATGTATACACCAATTCAATTTCGCAGCTAATCTGGCGGAACAATTGATGTCACATGAACTATATACCAATGTAGTTTCCATACTATATTTAGCAAGAGAATTGATGTCACGTGAAGTATACTATACAATGCCATGTGCTGTCTTCTAAACAAATTAAAATTATTGCTTCTTAAAGGGGTACTGAGAAGAAGAAAAAAGTTTCTTTTTAAACAGTCTGGGCACGCGTGTCAAAAAATAAAGTTTACGCAAAAAAAAAAAAAAAGTATTTTTAGAGCAGTATTGATACGTGATTTAGTTGGTAGTCACCTCCTTTCCACTTGTTTTCTTGGCATTTCGAGCGCGGGCAGGAGAGGTGGATCAGCTTGGCCATTACTGTTGAGGTGGAGAAAGCGATGACCATCTTGTTGACGTGGAAAGAGTGTATGACCATTCCGTGATGTCGTGAACTAGAGCACTGCATGGACCAAGGACAACCCAAGACCGGCCTGGGCCGGGCTTGGGCTTTAAGAAAACATTTTGTTTTCTTCAAGCCTAAGAAAACATTTTCGAGACTTGGAACACAATCAAAGTAGATGAGTCTATATATTCGAGGTCTAATTAACGGAAGTGATGTGTCGTATCATATCTAGAATCAAATGTAACATGTTGGAACGAAACGATGGGCATTTGTGCGCACACTACATCGCTGAGGTTTCTCCCTCTGCCGTGGGTGTCTGCAGATTGCCCTGGACCGGCGCAAGCGCTGCTTCTCGTGGGGTTTCGGAGGCTATGGTCGCCTGGGCCACAACGAGCCCAAGGACGAGATGGTGCCGCGTATGATCAAGGCCTTCGACGGACCCAACCGGGGCCTGCGTGTCATCTTTGCCGGGGGAACCTTCAGCATGGCACTCAGCGAGCTGGGTGAGCAGCACCACGTCTCTCTTTCCCTCACTCGCCCACCCATCCAGTCATGCATTCCCGTATCAGCGCTTGCAGACGCCAAATTGGGGCACCAGAAGTAGCACGCTCGTTCTGATATCTGGAAATGATGCTATTCAGTTGTGAGTTGGAAACACCCTCCGAATTTTCGTCAAATTTGAAGGGTTTTTCTCGGGTTTATTTTAGGGGCGAAGCTCCTTAGGGGCTGGCCATGTCCGTCCGCCGTCCGTTGTCCGCCGTAGGCCGGCGTCGGGTGCTCGTGCTTCTGCTCGTGAGATCACGTGAGCACATGCTCACGTGCTCGTGTAGGGAAAAAAAAAATTGGAAAAAAAAAAAGATGAAAAAAATTATGAAAAAAGGAAAAGAAGAAAAAAAAGAAAAAGAAGAAAACCACACATTCTCCTACTGACATGAATGAAAAGGCTCAAAGAAAAAGAAGAAAAAAAAGAGTAGGGGGTTCTGAGATGCCATCCCATCTGTCTGCTTAAAAAAAGAAAAAGAAGAAAACCACACATTCTCCTACTGACATGAATGAAAAGGCTCAAAGAAAAAGAAGAAAAAAAAAAGAGTAGGGGGTTCTGAGATGCCATCCCATCTGTCTGCTTAAAAAAAGAGAAAGAAGAAAACCACACATTCTCCTACTGACATGAATGAAAAGGCTCGGCATGCTGCGGCTCGGCGTCTACGCAGACAAGCACCACCAGAGCTTCGCCCCAAGCAACATCATTCACCACGTGGAGATGTGGTCAATTTTTAGAGCGCAGCTCTTAGGTGCCCATTTCCGGCTTGGCATCGCTAGCTGTCGGTGTAACCGCGCGTTGCATTATGGGACGTTCCCCATAATGACGTCACGTGTGACATCACGAAGGTCACAAGTGACGTCCCTAGGGTCACGAGGGACGTTGCGAGGGAGGAGGGTGGGAGGGGGAGGAGAATGAGAGGAAGATAGAAGAGAGGGAGGAGTAGGAGAGGGTACGGAGAAGGGGCATACCCTCCTCTTGGTACCCTCCCCTCCTCCTCCTTCTCTTCAAAAGCTGCGCTCTAATTCGGCATTACTGGAAATTGTAAACATCTCATTTTTTTGCTAAAAATGCATGCATACACTCTCCCTAGGCTTCTCTTCCCGCTGTCGCCATTTTCGCGATGCACCATTCCGCATGACCAACATTGTCAGCATCTATCTTCGCACATATTTAGTCCATTTTGACGCTTGATTTTTTTAGTATCGGTAGTATGGGGTATAAAAAGCACTGAAAACCAATATAACTGCATGATGCTGCAACAAGGTGTGAAGTTGGGCTAGTTAACTGTTGTGTTTGTTCACTTCTCGTTCTTGTCCTTTGTTTATTTCGCGCTGTTTCCAAGTTCAGCATGATGCTAGTGTTCTGACGGGCAGTGGCATGTTGGTCTGCCCTCCATTTGTAGTTCGCAGACATTTCCCCCCGACTACACTCATTACTCGAAAAAGGTCCATTCTCCGAAATTTTGAGTTTACTTGTGCAGTGTTTTATATTTTTCAAAAATCAAAATAAATAATATTTGTGTGCTTTATGTGTGCATGCTTAATTCAAGATGACGCTCTTGTATCAGCTAACATTTCTTCAGCTTGATTTCGCATTGACGCCATTTCTGTTAGCAGTACTAATCAGGGTTGGGCAGTATCGCGATAGTATTTCAGAAATACTTTTTTTATTTATATTTCTGTATTGTAATTCAATTTTTCAGTCAGTCTCTGTATTTCAGTATTGGAATACCTTTTTGTTGTTTTCCTTGTATCGCGATACAATCCCTGGCCAATGGATCTCGTTACAACAATCGAGAAATCAGTGACGCCCAGGCGAAATCTAGGGAGGCTGTTCCCTTTCTTCTTTTTTTCTTTAGACAGATACTGTCGAGACCGGTTATAACGAAGTCAATGGGAATCGGAAATCACTTTGCTATATCCACTATTTGGTTGTAACCGACTTCGGTTAACCAAGTGCAAAAGGGAATGGGAAATCATGATCGCTTCGCTGCAGCCGCTATTTCAATATAATCGACTTCGTTATAACCGGTCTCGATAGTAGAAGGTACAGTAAATGTGACATTGAAGCTCTTTTATCAAGCAGACCACAGTTTGTTTTTGAACGTTATGGCCCGACATTAGTGACTCCCTTATATGTCTTCCGGGATGCTTCAGTTGGGCAACTATTAGTGTAGAATGAGAACGTTGAAGACACAGTGGGTACGAGCTTTACAACTGTTCATTGAGCTCCCAGCACCATGAACTAGAGTGTTCATAAGGTTTCTTATGTCAAATAATCGGATAAAGAAACATAATTTTATTTTCAAGGCGACATCTTGACGTGACTTTAGAAAAGATACCAACATAGGACTCTACCCCGTTCACCTCTAAGCTGACAGTGCGGTGGAAGCTGCGCGCTCGTTGGACCAGTCATACGTCTGTGATTTTTTCACCGCGCTCCCGCCCATACCCACGCGCAGAGAGCGGGGTCAGCTGATGGAAAGGGAGGCGGCTGATTGGATCTGGCGAAAGCGTAGCTCCCACCACACTGTCAGCTTAGGGTGACCGGAATATAGAAGGTGCTTACCTATTGGGGATACAATCGCCGACCAATTTTTCGGACTCGGCGGGGACTCCGAAATTGTCCGAATAATCAAGCCGTCCGAAAAATTGATTTTAGCCAAAATATCACATTTTCGCATATATTCTGCTGCGTATCGGCGACTTTCCACTTGCCTGTGGTCAATTTTAAGTTCTCGTGCAACGTCCGCTTTATCTTGTTCACTTTTCACTTGTTTGTTGATCTGTTTGATCACGGTGCTGCGCTTTGTCGGCGCCTTCGGTGGCACAAACAGCGAAGTTGAAGTTGGTGCCATTTGGCACTATTTGTAGACAATGTTTAGTCCACCAAGCTCGCTTCAATACTAAGCCTATCGACAAGAAACCTTAGCGCTCAAAGACCACAAGAACGGCAGACGGCCGCTCTTCTCGCGATCCCACTCGAAAAACACGGACCACGGGAAGAACTCGAAGAGCCATAAGAATGGGCAGACGGCGGCCATGTTGACTATAGCTAAGGTTCCGCGTTTTCGGTTTCTATTTTTTCAAAATTCGGCTTGCTTTTTTCGGTGTTTATTTTAAAATTCAATTTTCTGTGTTTTTTTTTTTTTTCGGTGTATATTTATTCCCAAAAAAGTTGACCGGTTCTTTTCGGTGAATATGAAAGAAACTCAATCGGACACCGGATCAGATGATCCTTGTAGCTGTGATATTTGTGATCACTCAAAGAATAATGACACGTATACATGCGTCGTCTTCGCTACAACTTCCGTCTGGACACACCTCGAAATCGCGGAATTCGCAGGCATAATCTTCAGCGCGCTTCTTTTTCCTTCCCATTCTGACGACATGACCGTCAGTGGTGATGACCGTACAGTGACCAGCGGAATGGAAAAAAAGAAATCCATTGTATTTATGTTCTCAACCACAGGGAAGTTTGAGAGAGGGTGTTAAGAAAGGTATTAACGGTTTTCCTCGATGTCCTCTGAAGTGCATGAAGCGAAAAACCTTATACTAGCCGACATCCAAACTTTTTTTTTAGGACCGGGAACTTGACACGCAACTAAGGCCGATCACAGAAAGGACACAGATGTACCGCGAAGGCCAATCCAAGACCTCTTTTGTTGTATGTTGAAACTTGGAAGAGGGCAATTACGAAGGCGTCACACAATGTCGAACCTTGCAAAGTCCCTTCTTTCTCTCTCCCCCCCTCCCCCACCCACCTCGACGCGGCCCTGAAAAACTGATCTTTTTTCTGTTGAAACCGAATTTTAGAAAACGTATTAGATGTACTTTTAGCGGTTTTTATCGGTTTCAATCGAAAACGCCGAACCTACACACTGACCATTTTCGGTTAATACCGAATTTCCGAAAATGGATTCGGCGTACTTTTATCGGTTTTTATCGGTTTATACCGAAAACTCCGAACCCTAACTATAGCACAACCAGAAAACCCGACCATAGCCTCAACCCAGCTTCTTTATCGCGTAGGACGTGGTATGGCGGCTACAGGGCAAAATCAAAACAACCGAAATGGCGGCGTCTAAGCTTGTGGCGCTATCGCGGTGGCTGTTTTGTGGCTGTAAACTGAGTAAATCGCGCAAATTATGTCAGAAATATCGAGCAATGAGCTTTATGGCGTCCGAAATTTCGGTCAATGTTGTACATTTACTTAATGGGGTGAGGGACGGTTTGGTGAAAACGTCCAAATAATCGGACTTGTTCGAAAAATCGGTCGGCGACTGTATTTCGGTATATATAAAACGAATTTAGAGGTTCATGCGATAGTGCTTCGAAGGCGTGCACTGTATCTAAAGGAGAACTGCACTGCATCCTGGATTGAAAGTATTTCCTACCTAGTGAAGACTCCCTTAGTTCCCACAGCTTTATGATAAAAGGAAACTTATGTGAAAGTAATTTCAAACTCGAGAACGTCCAAATTCAACTTCAATATTTACCTCATGGTTAGTATTCACTGAAAGACTCATTTTTCCTCTTAAAAGTACAGACCCTGTCAATGTAGCCTACCTGTTCCCAACTCCAAGCGAGCTGTTCATATACATTGAAAACCGAAAGAAAACAATATTTGCATGGTTTATAATTTTCCCACTCTGAAGGCGGTCTTCCTTCTTTTTAGTATAAACCCGTGTTCGTTGACACTTGTGGAATGCTTAAGGGGCAACACTATCTGGGAATGTCACCTTTTGAACTGCCCACTTAATCGGCGTAATATTTGCGGGTGGTATTTGTAGCCGTATAGAGGAGGGCATGCAAAATTTCAGCCCTGTGGACCAATTTTATAAGGTACTATACCCCCAAAACAAAGTAAAACAGCTTTACATGGAATCTGCTCAATTAATCTATTGTTAAGAAATGGTGTTGATAACCACATATTTTTCTGGTGAAATGCATACTGGAATACCTGCAGTGTTTTATGTAACGGCGTTCCAAGGAATGCCATGTTCCTGAAACGCGTTCCTTTTGGGAGGAACGAAGGAACGCTCCCGTTCCATTTTGCATCTCTGGAACTGGAACGGGAACTCGTTACATTTTTACTGGAACGAAAGAGTAACAACGTTCCTTTTTTTCGTTTAGTGGGGTGATTTTTGTAATTTTTATTCGATCTCGTTCACTTTTTGGTTACTTATGTTAGGGTTTATTTTGTGTGGGCCTCGCTTGGTAACAATCGGGTGCAGGAGAGCTAGTGGACATGGATTATTTTTTCAGTGCCCAAGACTGTAGTACAAAAAGCAAAACATTTGGTTGAAGGAAAAGACACAGAAAGAGGGACGTTTCAAACTCAGCTACTTTCTTTGTTTCCACGAATCCTCATACACCCAGAAATCTATGGCCGACTACAGCCATCATTAAACTTCCAGAAAGAGACCTACAGTTACAACTAAAGAACAGGTTACCAGACGTTTAACACACCCTTGTATACCGAACATTGGTCGCTTAAAGGATACACAAACATTAACTTTTATTTCTTCTCCCCTTGTCCCCACCTTTAAACTGAACAACGAATCCAACCTGCACAAAGAAGGACTTGTAGTTTTCAAGACTGACCTCCCAAAAGCCCCACCCTCTTCTTCACTTGCTCGTGTTGCGGGCAGCAACATTGAGAAGCAACTGTTGTTAAAGGGACACTGGCACCCCCAAATTTTGTTTTTTCCTTTTTCGTCAGGCGATTCATTATGGTGTCGGAATACTACCCAATTAATATTTGGCTACAGAGTCACGTATTTTTTTAATAAAGCCAAAAAACGCAACTGCTCGAAACCAAAACCGAAACTCCCGCACCGCACGGAGAAGGGGAGAGGATAGAGTGACTGGCGGAAGTTACGTGGCTACACCCGACCGTGCGGTTTTTTTTTTTTTTTTTTTTTTTTTTTCTTTCGCACGTAGCAGACGAAATGCGTTCGTTCGCCATGCGATTGCTTTGCAGTTATGTTTGTTCTGCTCGCTGTTCTGTACTTCAAAATGAGTTGTTTTGTACATTTAAAGGGGCTGTGCAACGATATTCGTTTTGAGCGTTTTTCTTTTTGTATGAGCTTACTGGCCCTAGTGGGACCCAAGTACACTCGCACGCAACGCCATTGACCAAGAAAACTCTTTGTTGCGGTGTAATTTCAAGGAGAAAAGCGAGCGTTTTCTTTCAATCTCCCCTTCGCAAATTTTGATGACGTACCCTGGTGGTAGCAGCATCCTCCAAGGGACGATATTTGAATGCGGCTCATAGATTGGACCCGAGCATTGCGTGGTCACTCGAATTGGGCTCGTGATAATTACTAGCTCAAGAGGCATTCGGGTAGGGGGCCCGTGTCCAATCGCTGCAACGACGGCAATAGCCGAGCCATAACAATGTCTGGAACTCAGCGCGTGTCCTGTGCTTTGCCAACCCCAGCGCGTGGCTATGATCAACATTGGCGGCATATAATCGACTCCAGATCACGTGGCCGCTTGTTCTGGCTGCGAGTTGAGGGGGTGAACATTGCTCGTTTTTCTTTAATTTTTTCTGGGACTTCTTTTGCGTGGGGTGAAAAACGAACGCGTGTTTCATAAGTCATTAACGTCAGGGATCCGTTCTAAGTGGTATTTGCGCAAAGTACAAAAATTGTTGCATCGTTGGCAATTAGTAGTGAGTGCCCGAGTGCCGTAGTGTGGTGAATTCCCGTGATCGGCTCCGAAAAGAATACTCCCAAGATGTCGCGTGAAGAGTTGCCTCACATGTCTTGCATCTGAAAGATCAACGGGTCGGGGTCAATGGCTGGCTGCAATTCTTGTAGAACAGTTACGCGAAGCTCTGAAAGCGGACGCTACCCGATTCAGATCCTCCTTGCATTTTGTGGAAAGTGACTACATTGAGTTCGCAGGTGTCAAAAATGGAATCCCATACCATTTAGTTTAGCGACGTATCATCCACAACAATTGTTTTTTTGTTGTTTTTTTTCAGTGATAATTGTTAAAAAAAAGAACTAAACATCGCAAAATGCTTGAAAAAAAAAAAAAAAAAAATGACGCACCCACATCAGGAATCGAACCCATGCCCGCTGCGTGTGAATCGGATGTCTTTCCACTGAGCTACTGAAGGAACTCATTCATGCGTACTAGTGGAGCCGGTAGACTGTATGTCAGAAGTTTGCTGCCGATTTCCCTTCATTACATCACTGATTACATGCACTCCCGGCTTGAAGTCGGGCAGCACCACGCAGACGTCACATTCGCACCTCGTAAATAAACCGTACGCGTGCGTATTCAACTTGAAGTACGCACTTCTGCTTGACGTTTGAGCGAGCGATGTCTTCAGCAGCGAGAAGGGACGACGGCTCGGCGACGTCTTCGTGCAGTCTGCTTGCTGGCTCAGCCGTGTCGTACGGGGTGAATATCAGTTCTTTTGATCGGTCCAAAATTTCTCTTTCGAAGGAAGACAGAATTCGGCGGTACCGTGAACGACAGTTCTGAAGTAGAGGTCCAACGCCCGTCGTCCGCTGCCATCCGCTAGTCTCACGATACGCGAAACGACGCCATGTTGAGAATTTTCAGTGAACGCACAGAATGCTTCCGGTTGTCTGTACTAACTTTTTTTTTCAATCAACGTATTTGCAGCTTTTTGGAAGCCACAAAAACTGGGTTTCATATTTTTTTTTTTCTATTTTGTAATATTGACTGTGTGCCTTCAATGACCTACGACTTTGATTCAATTTGGTGGTCGCTTCGAAACCTTAGAAAACGGCCGGTGACCACGGAAAAGAGAGTGAGCGCGACTCAAACCGGCCAGTTCTCGATCGGCGGTTTTCGGGCGGAAAGAAACCGAATTTTGAGCCGCAAATTTGTTCTGGGTAGTTGGGCTCTCATATGTCACATACAACTAAAAACCTCGGCGAGCATAAATACCCTGTCAGTGTCCCTTTAAGTTCAAACACAAGATTTTGTTAGATTGAAACGTGTGGTAGTTAGTCGTGCAATGTGGGGTTACAGTACATTTGGCTTGCCTGAATCGTCCACCACAAACATGAATATGGGTAAAAGCTGAGATTTTAAAGGTGAATATATCAACAAAATGAAACCCTGCTCCCGCTTGTTTTCTTATCCTGGTGCCTTTCCGTCACGGCATTCGAATTTGTATCTTCCCATTTAATGGGATAGATAAAAAAATAAACTAAAAACTTTCCTCGATCCATCTAAGTATAGTAATCGGCAAAATACAAACGTAACGTATATGTAACGATACGTTTCATTTTTTAACTGTAACGGGAACGAGTTTCTTTTTCACATATGGAACTTGTAACGGGAATGCGTTACAATCTCATTCGCTAACAGGACTTTGTCCAAATCGGGAGTGGCTGATCGGCAAGGTATATAGGAACTTACATCTCATCAAAATTAGTCGAGAGTAACAGCAAAAGTTGTATGATTACTTTTGTTTTGTATCGCTTCTATATGGAAAGATAAATTATGTAGCAAAAAGTTGTTTGGTTTCTGTTTTAAAAATAGTAGTTTTTGCTGGTAATACATAAGTTCACATCACAAAAATATTTTTAAGAAAAATGTGCGTATTACTGCCCCGGCAAAACGTATTGCTGTGTTTGTATTTCCAAATACTTTTCTATTTTTTTAATGTATTATATGTATCGCAATACTTTTGTACGGATGTATTTCAGTATCAGTATTTTAGCTGTCTTCATCATGAATCCCAGTATTTGTATTTCCAAATACAATTTAGTGTATCTCTGCCTAACCCTGGTACCGATTTGTCCCATGATAAAAGTTGCAAACAAGTGCTGCTTCGATAAATATTGATATCTTAAAATCAATAAACTCCCGGAGGTAGTTGCTGGGAAGCTCGTATTTATCCCATCCTATCCATCGCCCTACCCCTCGACTGCGCAGGGTGGAGTGGTAAAGGGTGTAATATAGAAGCTTCAACTGTCCACCCCCTCTTCCCCCTTCTATGAGATTTCTATGGTTCATAGCTTTCAATGTTACAAAAAACACAACCCCTCCTTCCTCTAAGAAGCACAAGTAGCAAGGCCCAAACTGGAAACTGGAAAAGTGGCCTTTGTCATGACCTGAAAGTACAATGACTTGTTGTTTGGAATTAACCTTGACAAGATAAGCAGTGAGACTTCTTTTGTGAAACGTCTGAGCTTTTTGGAGTTTAGTCGATTTATCTGAAAACACGGAACCCCAGTTAGGAGGGATTGCAACGGATGGCATAAGTCGTCCGAGGCAGTCCAGCATTGTGAACGTATTGTGTGACCCCGCACCCCACATATTGCTGCACCCCTCCCGAACATTGCACGACGCTTATACGGCGTAGGATTGGCTTAATTGCTCGTAGCATCCGCTGCAGTTCATCAAGAGCTAGAGCTAGAGCGGAGTGGCACAGCCTCGTGAATTGTGAGTGACTGGCTCAAGGAACTGTTGCCATTCGCCTTTTGAGAGCAACTTCTGTCTGCCATCGGATGGAAGACTGGGCGAGGGGGTCTCTCACGGTGTGCAATGTCCACGGTGGCGCAGGGGTGCTCTACTTCTGGGGCATGAACAACCACGGCGGGGAGGCGACCATGTACCCGAAGCCGATCCAGGATCTGACCGGCTGGAACGTGCGAGACATTGGCTGCTCCAACAAGAGCATTGTGGTGCTGGCCGACGAGAGCACCATCTCCTGGGGGCCACACCCGACATATGGCGAGCTGGTTAGCCCTTTCTCTCTCTCTCTTTTGTTGGTTTTTTGGGCGGAGGGTGTGGTACAAAGAACTTCTCTATTCACTCCTTGCGACGCGACCGGCACGCTGATGCACGGCCGTTAACGAAGGTAGGCAGTGAGAACCTCAGTGAAACAAAACCATCCTGCGTATGTTGGTTTGCATTGAAGTCGAAAAGGTGCGGCTGCACTGGGTCGACAGCATGAGCTGCTGCGTCATTAAGTGCTCCAATAGTTATGCGTCGGGTCTCGTGGGGACAAAGTTTCTTAGTTTTCAACTCGCCGTCGTTCTGTGGGGCAGCGACAACGGTGGGTCCATGCCGCACTATGCAAGAAATTCTGTCTTTTGATTATGTCTGCCACATATCGGCAAGGTTGACATATACTACACTGCCACTTCGTTCGCTGTGTTTGTTTTTATGCCATTAATGCCTACATATGTTGGCACCGATGGGACGAACTGAAAAACCATCTCACACTTGCAGGTATACGCCCATTTCGGAGGCCAGTTTCAGACAAATTATTAAAGCTCTCAGCCGCATCAAAAGGGAAAAGTAAAAAAACAATACTCAACGACGTTAAATGTATAATCATTGAGCTCGAGCGCAGTTTGAACGTTGTTTAACAACCGTGATTATATTTGGTCTTAAAGTGCGCAAGGTAATGGCATAATCTCATAAAAAAAAAAGTGGGAGGCTCGTGTAAGACGAAACATGTATACTAATACTGACCAATGTAAGATCAACCTTGCATGTGCAATTATATATGTCTGTGCCTGTCCCTCTTAGTCACTTTCTTTGTCGGTCTGTAGGCATTGTTCACACATACACGTTTTTGTTTGTTTCCTTAGCGTTCTGATATGCTTGCATAAAATGCCACGTGATTAACGAAAGACGTGGAAGATAGAAACAAAGCTCACCTCTTTAATTAGTGAAGGAGAGCACCGCATTTTGCTTGTGTTCACCCTGTTATAATTTTTATTTGCCTGGTGTTGTTGTTGTTTTTTTTTAATTAAAAATAAAATAATTTACATGGATGGCATCAAATTACAGACAAGCTATAATCAAGACATGTTTATGGTATTAGCTTTGTGGGAAATTATTGTTGTGTTAAAGGTGTTCTTGCGAAAAGTCATCACAGTGAAATTGGTGTTGCTTAAATCACGATTTAAAACATCTTGATTTAATTCTCCACCCTGAACTCAATCATTTCATGGTAGATTAATTTCAGGCTAACAGTGCCTTGTTGATTTTGCAAAAAAGTGCAGTGGTTGCACCCTCTAGAGGCCTGGAATATTTTTTGTCGGAAGCCAACCTGCAGTGTGATTGATACAAGATGTTAAATTTATTTCCTGGGATATATAAGAGGTGGAGAACAGCTAGACATTCTCAGCTCTGCCCCAGCCCTCGTGCAACGTCACCCTCAACATATCGGCCTCGAAGAACCAAAGTTCGGTCTGTGCGCGCTTCTGCCGCCACAGCTTCGCACGCGAAGAGGCGCCGGAAACTGCTGAACACATCTCACTGTCGAATGCCAACTCCTCCATTAGTGGCGCTACTCTCGTTTTTCTAAGCATCCCCTATGGTTCCCACATGGAGTGTATAGACGTTTGCAAGTACGAACTCTGGGCACTGCCATCTTGCTGCTGTCGTATGTAAATTGTCTGATAGTCAAGCCTTGCTAAGGCGTGCCCACGGTTCCTGGGCTGACACCCAAACAAAGCATTTTCTATCCATGGTGGCCACACTAGCTTTGGAAGCATGGTTGCTTGCAAACATTTGTATAGGGCTGCAAAGTCGAGTACACTCGTAGTGCGGGCACTTACAGTACAAGCTCGTCTATATTTGGTGGAAAACCGTGCTAAAAAAAAAAGGTATGATTCAGCATTCTCATTACTGTCACTTAGGGTAACAGGGAGGCATTCCTTCAGACAAGTTTGCATACCGTATCTTGGCCTACAACCTGCACCCCCAACTTACTACACACAAAGAAAAAAAAAAAAAATTCTCGCAAATTATTTGCATTAGTCACTCATAGTAATGTCCAGATCTTGCTAGAAGCCATACCTTTATTTTGAATACTCTCATCGCTGGCACCTTCATTGTCGCAGATACCGTTGTCGTCCATGCCTTCAAGGCGATCGCTAATGCAGCAGTTCTGCGGCATCTCATCGCGGTAACGCCGAATCTCTGTAGACACAGCATGGCCACGACCTCTTCTCTCCTCTGTGAACTTCGCGAGCACTTTTTCAAGCTCGGGGTATGCACCAGTCTTCGGATCGCGGAACGTTCGTTGGTCACGGCACGCAGTTTTCAGGTTCTCATTCTTACACGCATGACTACTCAATGTGGTAGTGGTCATAGTTTCCGTCCTGCCACTCAGTTTCCGATCTTTCAGCAACAAATTTTACGACGGCGCGGAGCGGCTGTGAACATCTATGGAGCCCGCAAAATCAAGCAAATATGGCTATTCGGATAAAGGAGAAGGTGGAAAGAACACTGGTCCCTAGGAGAGACCAGAGAAGAAGGACACCGAGGAATCTATCCCCCTGACTTTGCGGCCACTGCCGCAAACCGCACCCTTGCTGAAATTCTCGTATAACCTGCACCCCTACTTTGAATTTGGTTTTCCATAAATTTGATGCGGGTTATATGCTAGAAAGTATGGTAGCATAAACGAGAAAGGAGTGAAGTGGTGCAACACGCGACAAAGAAAAACATCGTAAAGTGCAGGCCCCAGCTGTGTGGCCTGCACGTGTCGGTAGCGTGCCTTTCCAGGAGGATGACAGCCCATGCCTGACCCCCCCCCCCCCCCCGCGCGTGTCTCTACCAGGGCTTACGGCGAAGGCCGCCAGAAGTCGTCGACGACCCCCGCAGGAGGTGCGTCTTCTCGAAGGCATTCACATCCACACGGTGGCGTGCGGCTTGGGACACTCTGTCTTCATTGCACGCGACGACACCGAGGAAGAGAGGGCCCGCATCCGCAAGCTGCCAGAGTTTGTGCCCTAGGGTGCCCCCGGGGTGCACCCGGGTTGCCCCCGTGCCCCGCCGGAGGAACCCGCCGTGCCAATTCACCCGCAGAGCAGCATACTCGTTCTAGAGTGGACGTGCTCAAAGGAGCCGCATTGGAGCGCGGGTGCAACGGTCCCGCGGCGCGGCAGACTTTTGAAGCCTCTCGCGGGGAAGCGTCGCGAAACTGCGGCCGAGGCAGCAGTGAAGGGGAGGACGGTCGTCCGCTGTCCTTGAGTGTTCTGTGTAGAGATTTCTTTTTTTCCACACCAGGGTTAGCAGTCAAAGGTGCACAGGGGCTTCTACCAAATGTCGAGACGGGTCGGAGAAGAATGTCGGCGGGATTTCGGGCCTCTGCCCGTTAGCCGGCCGTTGTTCCATTTTACAATTTTTTGCCTTTTGACTCTTGTACCATACTCTGCTCATATAGTATTCCATGTTCGTTTGTTCCGTCTTCCGTTCATGTTTTTTTTGTTTGTTTTTTTCTCTCCTGTGTACATGTTTGTCATTTCTACAGGTGTACATACAACTGCACGTCCGCAAACACCATCTACATTTTCCCCACCTTGGCTCATTTCTGCCAGCAGCAGCCTAGTAACTGGTTTTACCCTTTTTTTTAATGGTCCTGTATTGTATTTTTTGCATCTTTTTTTTCTACCTTACACTTCTCCCGGCCTCATTATTCTACGACTGTGCTTTCCCCCTTTGTTCCTCGTCAAGTCGAGGAGCCTCTGCGCACGTGGCCACTGGAGGGGGAGAGAGGCCGTAACTTTGCACTTTTAGCACGGGCAAAATTGGGGGTAACAAATGAAAGCCAAAAGAAGTCTTGTCGTCATCGGCACTAAGAAACTTGTGGGTGTGGTACCCTCCTTGTGTTGGCAGCAGCAAGGTATCATCCTGAGCAATAACTGAGCGCTCTAGTCGGTTTGCGCCCGCCGTCGTCGTGCAACCCAGAGGGCGCTTTGCCGAGCACACCCACTCCTGCTCCTGCCGGTTGTGAAAATGAATCTCGAGAAGTCGACGAACCACCCATCGTTTTTATTGCTTTTTTTTAACCCCAATCTCTTTAATGTGCATAGGAACCATTTTACCCTAGGGGTCCCTGCTGTCCACTATGTCCCTCCGAAGAAAAGTGATTGGCTGTTTTTTTTAAATGACCTCTTTGATGATCTCAGGCCGATAATAGGTTTATGTTTTGATAATAAAATTTGTGAATCTTGCATTTGGTTGTCTCGTTGTTATCTGTCCTATACAAGTTTTCGAACTTATGGAACTGATGTGGTGGTCCTGCCTGCAAGCGTTGTCAGTGCAATTATGTTGCCATCCAGTGGTCTTAAATGTGTACATGTGTAGACCAGCTTTGGCAGTGCACTCGCTCTAACCTGTTTTGAACTATAAAGGAGCAGTGCAATGATATTCAGTTGGAATGTTTTACACCACATGAGCTGACTGGCACTAGTGGGACTCGAGGATATTCGCACATAACGCCACTGGCCAAGACACTCCTACGGTGCGGTGTAATTTCAAGGACAAAAGCGAGCGCTTTCATTCAATTTCTCCTTCCTCGAAACTTAATGACGTAACCAAGGGATTGTGGTATCTCCAGTGACGATATTTGAATGGGGCTCGTAGATTGGACCCGAGCATTCGTGGACAGTCTTATACGTGTTTGTAAGTCCCGGTCTCAGGGCGCCGGCCGTCTTGCCCAGTGGGATGCGCTTGGGCGCGGCCATAATCCGATTACGACGCCTTAACAAGGCTTCGTAATAAAATTGGGACGCGTCCAAGCACACCCCAGCAAGCAAGATGGCAGCGCCCTGAAGCCGGACTTGCAAACGTGTATATGGGTTCGTGATAATCCTTAGCTCGAGAAGCATTCGGGTAGTGGCCCGTGTCCAATTGCTGCAATGACGATAATAGCCGAACCATAACAATGTATGGAACTCTGTGTGTTTCCTGTGCCTTGCCAACCCCAGCGTGTGGCTATGATCAACATTTGCTGCATATAATCGGCTCCACATCACGTGACTGCTTGTTCTGGCTGTAAGTTGGGCTGGACGCTGCTCCCTTTTATTTTTTGCTGCGACTTCGATTGCGTGTGGTGAAAAACGAACTGGTGTTTCACAGGTCATTAACATTGCAGATCCGTTCTAAGCGGTATTTGTGCAAAGCACAAAAATCTTTGCATCACCCCTTTAATGTTCTGCAGTGTCGGCATTCCCCATGTGTGTTCAAGCGTTTAGAAGAGTGTTTGTGCAAAGGTCATTTTCATCAAATCTTAGAATGGGTTCTATGTCCACGCATTCCCATGGCTATTTTTAATTGAATTAAGAATTGCATAATTTAATCCAGCCCTAATATTTTATTCAAATTATCCAACATTATCCAGTGGGATGCTCTCAGGTCCACCTTTGATTGATCGCTATCTTAAAACAACCTTTTACGGGCGCTTCTGGTATGTCATTCAACAGTTGGAACCTGTTAAAATTGCTGCAATTGGTCTTTTCGAACAAAATGAATAGCTAATTGCTTGCTTGTGTTAGGAGAATCAATCTCTCTGCTGTCAACACCTGCTATGCAGTGAATTTTAGTGAGTGGTTGTACTGTGGAAAGCATCGACAGGCCACCACGTGAATCTTAACTGGACACTGAACTCCCCAAAACAAGTGCCGGAGGCCCGGAAAAAGATTAGCAGGTCGCGGTCGCGCTACCCAGGCACTTCAAAATATGTTTTTTCGGAGCGAAGTTCAGTGCGACTTTTGCCAAAAAGCTAGACTAGACTACGGTGATCCTGATAGGCGGTTGTAAAAGTCCGGCGGCAAAGCAACCCCCACCACGCGGCTCTCCCAACCCGTGGGTGCTGAGATGTCCATCGACTAGCCGGCTAAATGGACGTACACCAGGCCTCTACCGTATCCACCAGTGCGTAGCCACATGGAAAAACTTAAGAACTTCAACCCCTCCCATCCTCCAACCCCCAAAAAAATTCCTGGATACGCCACTGGTTTCGGTACCTAGGTACCGTTAGTATCCACCTTCACAAGTCTCCCCGCTCTTTGCGTGACAGATGCGGTTTCTGCCATTAGGGTGGCTAGAGAAGCGTCCTTTTAGCAGAGCCGTTTATTGAGAGAGTTTGGCCATACATTGGTTTGAATAGGCGAGCATCTCGGGGCCAACCACAGGCCGCGAAACAGCCCCCAGCGGTGGTCGTGTGCTCTAAATTGTGACACGACTATACTTCGTTTCACCTTATCTGCGAGCGAAGGCAAAACTGGAAGCGCGAGCACGGAAGCTCCGTGCGTTCAGGCTTTGCTCGAGCGCGCGTGCTGGGGTGGTGTTGTGGTGGTGTCAAACTTATTAACAATATGACGCCCTGTCCGGCGCTAAGTAGGGACCTGATGGTCGGGTCTCTTCACTGTCGCCTGGACGTGATCGACCAGGGCCCGCTGGTACGGAAGAATAAGGGGGTCCGGTGGAGTGAGCCACTTCACCAGAGTCCCGGGGCGTTGGTGTGGGGAGAGGAGTGTAAGAGCTTTGGAGCGGGAGGGAGAGAGGAGGGCACTCCATAGAACATGAGGGGTTTGGGAATCCCCCGCAGTCGGGGCAGATGGGTCGCCCAGGGAGGGATTTGTAATAGTGAAGGAGATGCGGTGTGGGGAGGAAGAGGTTTGAGCTTAACGCCATAAGGCGCCTTCTAACCTAGATAAGGAGGGGTGGGGGGAATAAGGGATCTGCGAGACTCGCGTAAAGAACCCAGGGCTTCTCGTCGCTGATCCCGTTTTAAGAGCAAATCCTCCAGCGGGTCATACCGACTCACTCCGGCACAAGGGGGTCCTGGTAACTCGTCACAGGCCAAGGCGTGGGCTGCCTCATTCCCTGAATGCCGGAGTGACCCGGAACCCACTGGAGGGTCACCTCGAGGGCGATATTGTTGGTCAGAAATTCTTGGAGGTCATCAAAGATCTCGGGGGGGGGGAGGGTGACGTCTCGGAAAGCCCGACAGGCCGCCTGGCTGTCTGTTCGAATGAGGATTTTGTTTGTGGGTTGGGGTAGGTATTGTGATATTTCGGCTATAGCCAAAGTTTCAGCATATGTAGAAGACTTGATATTATAATGGGAATTATAAAAGATATGTGAGTAAGTGGGATGAATGACTGCGGCAGTTGTGGCCCGGGGATAGGAGAAGGAGCATCCACGTAATAGTGTGGTGGATGAAGGGGAGGGAGTGTTACGGGAGATTCGATCCGCCCTGTCAGCTCGTCTGTCCAGATTCCTCTCGGGGTTCATATTACGAGGAATGGGAGTACCTCGACACGAGGAAGTGAAGCCAAGGAGGTCTGGAGGTGGGGATAGGAGGAGGAAGGGAGGAAATGTCATGACCAAGTGACCTCAGGAGGATTCGACCCGGTTCTGAAGAACGAAGGCGATCCACCTGACCTTGTAAATGTATGTCTTTACGATCTTGGATGTATTAAAGAGCGATGTCATTTCGAGTGTATCGTTCGGGCGG
>JABSTQ010004727.1:0-101930 GCA_013358835.2 Ixodes persulcatus
CCATCTCTTGATGCGACGCCGACCAACCAGAAACCGAGCCAGAGAACCTTACATCATAGTTGACATTGCCGGCCAGAAATTGCAGCCCTTTTAGATACGGGTTCCACAATATCTCTTTTTTGAGATTTTGTAAAACAATTGTGTAAAGACCGTAGTATATCTATGGCGATCCTCACAAAAAAGTTGCGCATGGCATCGAACGATAATATCCGCTAAACGAGGGAGCTCGCTTGCAACTCTCCTATGATGGGGCGGAAATGTCGGCAAAACCTTACTTACCTGCCAGGTCTCCCTTGGCATCTTCTTGGAGGGATTTTATAACCAGAGAGGGCGTCATCCTAGACCTCGCAATGGGAGAATACCGGTATGGCTGGACCTCAACCCATTTAAGTTTTCCATGACACCTCAGACAATACCAGAGCTCTCCCACGAGGCGAAGCACGCCGTTCTGAACAAAATGCAGACGTTTCGCTGATCACCGACGTAGGACAAATATACGTGTAGCCTTGAATTCATTCACTGGACAGATATTCAGCGCGAACGTCTTGCGAAGTGCTGAAGCCGTTTTCTCACATGTTCACTGAGATTCCGAGAATACTAATATACTTAGACCATCAAATCGATACCGGGGATGCCCGACCAATTCGATTCAACGCGCGCCCCCTTGAGTGTTCATAAAAGAGAGCTGCTTGACCGCGCGTTAGAAGAAATGATCGAGACCAAAATGGTACGCCCCTCAAACAGTCCATGGGCTTTTCCTATTGTTCGGCCCCCAAGAAAGATGGAACAGCGCGTTTATGCGTGGGCTATCGACCTCTTAACGCCATAACGAGAGGGATGCATACCCTTTCCCATCGATCTCGTCCGTAATGTATGCACTGGGATCGTCAAGCATTTTCACACCACCTTGACTGTAGTAAGGTTTTTCCAGATTCCTGTCGCCAAGGCTGACACTGTGTCGCCAAGGCTGACACTGTGTTTCTCCACGGGGCGCGGTGCCGTCGGGGCCGAGATGCGCTCCGATAGCAAACCGAACTTAAAACCCGTCGAATTTGTGCGGTTTTTCAGAAAGCCGTAAAATGCTTCGCGTGCCTTCTATTGTTCTGCAATTTGTTGATTTAGTGTTTTCTGATGATGCTGAGCAATTTTCTAATTAAAACCATGCCCTTCAACGCAATATTAAAAGTTAATTACGCAAAATAATTTAATTTAATTATCCAGACTTTATATATTCCAATAGGCCCTGCCAAGACCAAAACGACACAAGTCATTTTTTGTCGCGACGCGTAGTTTCGCATATCGAATTTGTCCACCTTTCGTGAAACAACCTGTAATATATATGTATATATATATCAACGACCACTGATAAAGCGCAGTGCAGAGAAATGAAGGCTGCAGTCTGATAGAATATTCGGAGATTGATTATGCCCGTGTCCCACTGGAACGACAGACAGAGACAAAAGACAAAGACAAGCCTCAAACCCATGCAGCATGCTCGCGATGGTACCTTTGGCAGGCGTTTAGTCGTACAGTGCTCGTGACGTAAGCACGAGCAATCGCAAGCCTGCCAAAGATACCCTCGCGTGCATCATGCTCGTGTTTGAGCATAGCCTCCTTTATTCTAAAAAGCCTCTCAAATCGCGAAAGACTGGTTTGAGGCTTGTCGTTGTCGTTTGTTTCTGTATGTCACTCTAGTGGGACACGGGCATTAGTGAGAAGTGAGAACGCACATATTGGACAAACAATGAATGACAACGTCAAACGAACGGGTTAACAAGGCTTCCAACAAAATAATACATGTCACCAACTACTGATACATACATACATTCATAGAGACATACAGTATACACAAATGAACCATATCAAACACGATGCACAAAATGAAAAATTTGCACTTTTCCTTCTACTTCGGGTGGTGGGAGGCGAGAAGAGGCGGGGGAGGGGGGGGGGGGGGTGACGGTCGGAACAGCTCTGAGGCGGGGACATTCCCCCACTGGTTTAGAACCTGTGGGGGCTACAAGCCATCGGAGACAATCTTGCACTGAGAAGATGCGATTTTACGGTTTTGGCTTGCGATTCGCGGAGCTCGAGGTCACGTGGTGCTGGATTGGCTGGGATATAGTTACTCTGGGATGGTTTGCTGCATCAGCTGCGGTCACAGTATATTTTATGAAAGTAAAGGAAGGCGCGCGTCCGCGAGGGAATTATCGTTGCTGCTGGCCTCATTACGTCCTACAGGCATTGTCTCAGACCCATTCTCTAAACGGCAATAAAAACTCTCAGTTCACCGGCAATATTAAAGCCCCCCGATGTGGTGGCGTTTGTCTAGAAAGTAGCGTCAAATGCGCAGGGCACGAGGCCCATGTCCTCTAGCGGCCCTTGGAAGCAAATGGCGGCGCAGCACGGAAATGAGTGGCCCTCGCGAAGCAAAGGCGGCGGAGCACAGCTCGTCACAAGTGGCTTGCGCGTTTCCACAACACTGGTTGGCGCTACTTGAAACCGTGAATTTTATCAAGGGGCAGCCTTTAGCATTTAAGCCATAGCAGTGTCCTCTATATACGAGGGGCGTTCATAAAGTTCGTATTATCGGCACAAAATATAAAAAAAAACTGAACAAAACAGGCATCAACATGAGCGCGCGTCCCTCTAGCTTCCACATAGTATAAACATCGCATGCTATAGTAGCTCGGAACGCCGATAGGGAGTCGAAACAAAAATGGCACCACCCGTCCGTGCCAAGCACATTGAGTGATCCGTTTTTTTTTTCATTTGAAGGAAAGAAATATCAAGGATATTCATTCCAATCTGGGAGCGTTGTTCGGGGACAACACCCCAGTTTATGACACTTTGGTTAAATGGCGCAGACGCTTCCAGTGTAACCAAATAAGAGAAAAGCATTTCAAGGACGGCGACCAAGTGATTGCTGAAGTGGAGCGATTCCTGAACCCTCAAAACCAGGAGTTCTATAACAATGGCCTCCGGCATGTCGTGCATCGCTAGAAAAAGTGGGTAACTTTTGGTGGCGAATATGTAGAGAAAGTCTCAACTCCTACTCGAGTTTGATTGCTGAATCTCTATTCCTTCGTGTTAATAATACGAACTTTATGAACGCCCCTCGTAGAAGGCTATGGCCAAAGCTATTGGCGTCTGTGCACTGGCGCAGCTTGAGCCCAGCTCAAAGCTGTGCACGTGCGCTTTTTACTTTTGGTAAACTGTCATAAAAATCAGGCTGGGTTGGCTGGCTCATCCTGCCGAGATAGCTCGCTGCCGTTGCTCACTGAATCGTCTTTGAAAGTGAAAGAGAGACGTGCGGCGTAAATGCATTGCTCGTTTTCACGGGATAGGCTCTTGGGCTGTTGCTCTGGGGCAGGGGGCGCAAGCGCGTCCTCAAGGCGCGACCATGTTATGCTGGCTACACCATCTACGTGGTGCTGTAACGTTCGATTTTGCACGAGCCATGTTCGAATACGTACAAGCATGCAGTCAGCATCTGTAGATGCGCGATAACAAAAATGTCTTAGAAAAAAAGGAAAACAAATGCAGCCTGTGGCTACCGGGTCCCATTAAACGTTCCTTAAGCTTTAATACTACAGCGGAGTTGTTAAGGGCTAGGTTCCCCAGGATCGTGTCCGGTACCAAAATCGTGTCGACACAAACCTCCCCAAACCTCTGGACAGCTACCGCCATCTATAAGCGACGGCGGCATGCACACAACCAGTCTGGTTTCCGCCGTCGCCCGTGGATTGCGGCAACCTTGCCAGCTATCACAAAAGAATGGATAGTTGGGCGAGGTGGTGGGAATTGGTCGTCAAAAACGGCGCGCAAAACAGACGAGGACAAAGAAGAAACACGTGACGAGCGCAGTGCTCGTCAGAAGTGTTTCTTCGTCCTCGTCTGTTTTGTGCGCTGTTTCCTACGCTCTTATCTGTTTCGGTTTAGACTCAGGATGGGCCGTGCACGTGCCCTTTCGGGGAAAGAAGTCTGGGTGCGGAAAGAGCGGCGACGTACGCAGCGGCGCGAATGGGTCCACAACCGACGTGAAGCCGCTGTCGCCTCGACTTCCACTGCGTCCATAGCTTCAGACTCGCTTGCGAAAGAAGTGCACATCGCTTGCCTGGAAAGCCACCGCCGAGAACAGAACCAGCGATGTAAACGGCGCCGGCGGGCTAATGAGGCCCAGCGCAAGCGCGAGGCCCGGCGACGACGGCACTCCACGCCGGCTGAACAGTTCCCGGGTGCGACGGCGAGGTTCCGGAGGGAGTTCGTGGAGAACCCGTTTGGCGTCACGTGCGCCGTGTGCGACCGACGTGTCGAACGAGAAGAATCGGGAAACGGGCGCGTGCGCGTTGCGGCAGTGTATCGAGTTGGCGGACATCTACAAAGAACCGGCGTGCAGAACGTGCCGAGATCCCCTGCTCAAAGGCGCGGTGCCTCGTTTCGCGACCGTGAATGGCTACAAGTACCCACCCATACCGGAGCACCTACCGAGGTTGAACGTGGTGGAGGAACGACTAGTAGCGCCTCGACTCGCGTTCATTAGCCTTCGGCGGTTGACGTGGTATAACAAAGACAACCGGGGACAATACGGTTCTCACATAACCAATTACCCAATCACACCTTAATCGTTATATTAATAAATGCTTAATTTCCACCACAGCTTCGTTGGTTTTCCTTCTTCACGAGAGCGGAAAGGCTGAAAGATTTTTTTGTAGATCTGCCTCAGAGCAAGGAGCTCGCGCTTCTAGCCTGATGAATTTGACGAAAATAGATTTTTCGTCAACAATGACGAAAAAATAAATTTGACGAAAGCCATGGTTTTCGTCGAATTCATTTTTCAGTTTGTAATTTCCGACCGAACCAGATATGATCCACATGTGACAATGTGTACTGTGATGTGGAAGATACGTGCAAGAAACGTGGGCAACGGGATGCCTGCGCAGAAAGAAAATTGAGATCAAGATAAGTAGGAAACGGATTCGATTAGGCCTCGTTTCGTTAAACGTGCAGACGGTATTTTTTTTTTAACTACGCTACTTTTTAGTTTATTGTAATTTTGTGTCTGACGGTATTTCTACGTGCCTTTTATGAACGACTAGACCGTAACTGGTTTAAGTTTAGTGTTAGAATCATGCTGAGCCCGAAAGCTCACTAAAGGAAATACGACGGCGAACCCCCCTCGAAACGCGCAACGATCTGGACGGTGTACATATTAAATACCTTCTTCCTTTGACGACTGCGTGTTCGGGGAATTAGACGACGTATTTGACGACGGGCGAACAGCGTGGGCGAACATGCTAGAACATGCCCGGCGGCTCAACTCCGTCGAGTCGCTTCGAGCCCAGATGACCGGACAAGCGCACATCGGTTGACGTAACGCGATATGACGAGGAGGTAAAGGAAAAGCCTTATACCCCTGTTATACGGGCACCCTTAACCGTGGTTAACTCAGCTTTAACTGCTGTTACGTGGCACCACAGTTACCGCACTATAAGGGGTATTCACTGGGCGCCATATTTGTGTGTGATGTCTAGAGCGCATGCTCTGAACGAGCCCACATTAATAGGCTGCTAAGACTGGCAATCTTGAGGGTGCGGAATGCACGTTACAAAAGAACTGTGGAAGCTCGCCATCAGCACGCGCTCAGCAGTCGTGCACACAGCTATGGCCGCCAGTGAATACTTCCTATACTCTCGGACAGCTATTTCAGAAGAAGTGAAGAGCGCGCGTGCACTGATTCGATGGGTGCTCAAGATGCTCAACCGCACGTTCGCCCATAGCTTTCACTGCATAGCCGCATAATGTTGTCCGCAAGTATTGTGCGCTAACTGTGGCTTAGCGTAACTGCAGTTAAGTGCGCCCGTGTACCCTTGTTACACGGGCACACTTAACTGCAGTTACACTAAGCCACAGTTAGCTCACAATACTTGCCGACAACATTCTGCGGCTATGCAGTCAAAGCTATGGGTGAACGTGCGCTCGAGCATCTTGAGCACGTATCAAAGCAGTGCACGCGCGCTCTTCACTTCTTATGAAATAGCTGTCCGAGAGTATAGTGCGGTATCTGTGGTGCCACGTAACAGCAGTTAAAGCTGAGTTAACCGTGGTTAAGTGTGCCGTGTAACAGGGGTATTACAAGGGTATTAGTCAGTCTAGGTGGTGTTGGACTAGCGCACAGCAGCTCGCGGCACGTGGAGCGAAAGATCACGCTGCAGAACTCAGGGATCCTGGGCTCAATCACCATCCCTGCCCGTTTCGATCTGGATGAACATCGTACCGGCGTGCGGTAGTGTATTACGAACGACTGCGTGATGCACGTTAAAAACCCCATGCTAGCGATTGTACTGCACTGGCTAAATTTCTCATCTACAGCTGAGACACCAGATGCCCATGGAGGTTGACTAACTTCCGGCTGCATAAACATACACACAAAACAATTTCAGGCTGGTTCACACTGCCCCATTTTCTTACGTTAAGTTACGTTACGAAATATTACGTTGAAGTCACCGGGACCTCTGTGCTTCATATTAAGCAAGGCTACCAGTTCAAGGAGAAAGCATGACACGCGACATTCGAGACACGAATGTTTCGTTGACTTATACGTAACGTAACTTAACGTAAGAAAATGGGGCAGTGGGAATGAGCCTTTAAAGGCTCGTTCACACAGACCCGTTTTCTTGCGTTAAGTTACGTTACGAAATATTACGTTGAAGTCACCGGGACCTCTGTGCTTCATATTAAGCGAGGCTACCACTTCAAGGAGAAAGCATGACACGCGACATTCGAGACACGAATGTTTCGTTGACTTATACGTAACGTAACTTAACGTAAGAAAATGGGGCAGTGGGAATGAGCCTTTAAAGGCTCGTTCACACAGACCCGTTTTCTTGCGTTAAGTTACGTTACGAAATATTACGTTGAAGTCACCGGGACCTCTGTGCTTCATATTAAGCGAGGCTACCAGTTCAAGGAGAAAGCATGACACGCGACATTCGAGACACGAATGTTTCGTTGACTTATACGTAACGTAACTTAACGTAAGAAAATGGGGCAGTGGGAATGAGCCTTTAAAGGCTCGTTCACACAGACCCGTTTTCTTGCGTTAAGTTACGTTACGAAATATTACGTTGAAGTCACCGGGACCTCTGTGCTTCATATTAAGCGAGGCTACCAGTTCAAGGAGAAAGCATGACACGCGACATTCGAGACACGAATGTTTCGTTGACTTATACGTAACGTAACTTAACGTAAGAAAATGGGGCAGTGGGAATGAGCCTTTAAAGGCTCGTTCACACAGACCCGTTTTCTTGCGTTAAGTTACTTTACGAAATATTACGTTGAAGTCACCGGGACCTCTGTGCTTCATATTAAGCGAGGCTACCACTTCAAGCAGAAAGCATGACACGCGACATTCGAGACACGAATGTTTCGTTGACTTATACGTAACGTAACTTAACGTAAGAAAATGGGGCAGTGGGAATGAGCCTTTAAAGGCTCGTTCACACAGACCCGTTTTCTTGCGTTAAGTTACGTTACGAAATATTACGTTGAAGTCACCGGGACCTCTGTGCTTCATATTAAGCGAGGCTACCAGTTCAAGGAGAAAGCATGACACGCGACATTCGAGACACGAATGTTTCGTTGACTTATACGTAACGTAACTTAACGTAAGAAAATGGGGCAGTGGGAATGAGCCTTTAAAGGCTCGTTCACACAGACCCGTTTTCTTGCGTTAAGTTACGTTACGAAATATTACGTTGAAGTCACCGGGACCTCTGTGCTTCATATTAAGCGAGGCTACCAGTTCAAGGAGAAAGCATGACACGCGACATTCGAGACACGAATGTTTCGTTGACTTATACGTAACGTAACTTAACGTAAGAAAATGGGGCAGTGGGAATGAGCCTTTAAAGGCTCGTTCACACAGACCCGTTTTCTTGCGTTAAGTTACGTTACGAAATATTACGTTGAAGTCACCGGGACCTCTGTGCTTCATATTAAGCGAGGCTACCAGTTCAAGGAGAAAGCATGACACGCGACATTCGAGACACGAATGTTTCGTTGACTTATACGTAACGTAACTTAACGTAAGAAAATGGGGCAGTGGGAATGAGCCTTTAAAGGCTCGTTCACACAGACCCGTTTTCTTGCGTTAAGTTACGTTACGAAATATTACGTTGAAGTCACCGGGACCTCTGTGCTTCATATTAAGCGAGGCTACCAGTTCAAGGAGAAAGCATGACACGCGACATTCGAGACACGAATGTTTCGTTGACTTATACGTAACGTAACTTAACGTAAGAAAATGGGGCAGTGGGAATGAGCCTTTAAAGGCTCGTTCACACAGACCCGTTTTCTTGCGTTAAGTTACGTTACGAAATATTACGTTGAAGTCACCGGGACCTCTGTGCTTCATATTAAGCGAGGCTACCACTTCAAGGAGAAAGCATGACACGCGACATTCGAGACACGAATGTTTCGTTGACTTATACGTAACGTAACTTAACGTAAGAAAATGGGGCAGTGGGAATGAGCCTTTAAAGGCTCGTTCACACAGACCCGTTTTCTTGCGTTAAGTTACGTTACGAAATATTACGTTGAAGTCACCGGGACCTCTGTGCTTCATATTAAGCGAGGCTACCAGTTCAAGGAGAAAGCATGACACGCGACATTCGAGACACGAATGTTTCGTTAACTTATACGTAACGTAACTTAACGTAAGAAAATGGGGCAGTGGGAATGAGCCTTTAAAGGCTCGTTCACACAGACCCGTTTTCTTGCGTTAAGTTACGTTACGAAATATTACGTTGAAGTCACCGGGACCTCTGTGCTTCATATTAAGCGAGGCTACCAGTTCAAGGAGAAAGCATGACACGCGACATTCGAGACACGAATGTTTCGTTGACTTATACGTAACGTAACTTAACGTAAGAAAATGGGGCAGTGGGAATGAGCCTTTAAAGGCTCGTTCACACAGACCCGTTTTCTCACGTTACGTTACGAAAAGTCACCGGGATATTTGTGTTTCGTATTCAGCGTGGTTACCAATTCAAGGAGATAGCCTGGCACGCAAAGTTTGAGACACGATTGTTTCGGTGACGACGATCTAGGACGCTGAGTTACCGTGGCAACCCAGGACACAAGGCTCGTCGTGACGTAACGTAGGGAGTTGAGCTCGTTTCAACTTTTCACACTGCACCAACCTCCTATATCATGTTACTGCCAAGGTTGGGGGCTGATCTGTTTGCAAAGTCGCTCCGGTTGCTTCCTTTACGTCGCGTAGAAGGAGACACTATAGACTTTTTCCACAAGGGCGCCGCCATCTTGAATTGTCGTCACTTCCAGTAGGGGCGAAAACATTGTTTTGCCGTCGCCACGCCAATAGAAGGCATTTAGGATAAAAGTGTAACCGTCACACATTTTCGTTTTGCAACCCCTCTATTTTTTTACTATTTGCAGGTTGAATCGCTTTAATATTTTTTCGTCGCCCATACCGGATACGCTTATTAGGTGACTGGGGACGAGAGTACACGAAAAAAGGTCTATACTGCGGCTGTAGGAACAGGCACCGCGAAGCCTGTTACAGGGTGGCGCACCTCGATCGCTCCGGCCCATGGGCATTTTGGGGTCGCTTCCACGAAACTTTATTAGGAATTTTCTCTTCAAAACTCCCATCCACCTCTGTGCTGTCAATTTTTATTTTCCGGACCACTCCGTAGCATTTTTACGCTTCTTAATAGTAATGAAAGTGTGAAAAACGGGGGTGTGCACGCCCCATTTATGGCAACCTCGTTAGCGTCAATTTGGCCATGTTTCTCGCTTTATAACTTAAAAGCAACACAAATATTGCATCATGTTTTTGCAGACTCTGTTAGTGCATTTTATAAACGTTAATTTCAGAGAGGTTTAAAAATATTAAAGATGGCCTTTTTTTAAATGATTTTCCAAATAATGCAGTTTTAGTTAAATGCTCCTGTGTGAGCAATTGTAAATTTCTCCCGCTAACCAGGACAACAATATTTGATTCCAAGATTAACTATATACAGGGAAACACACTGGCAAAGTTTGAAGACCTTATCTTTTATAGATACGGAGAAAAATATTCTTTAATCCAGAGCGTTATAGCGCAATGTGCCGTGTTTGCGATTTTTTTTCTCAAAATAACTGCCCTAATACTCGCTGATTAATACTTTTTGTAATCTTCCTTATGTCTCATTTGTCAGTGAATATTTCTAGACCCGTAGCCAGAACAGTTTTTTGGGGGAAGTCGCCCGAAATGTCAATATCGCGCGATAAGCAAAACACGCACGTGACTGAGTGGGTGCTAATGCCCGTGTCCCACTAGAGCGACATACAGAAACAAAACACAACGACAAGCCTCAAACCAGAGTTTTTCGCGATTTGAGAGGCTTTGTAGAATAAAGGAGGCTATGCTCAAACACGAGCATCATGCACGCGAGGGTATCTTTGGCAGGCTTGCAATCGCTCGTGCTTACTTCACGAGCACCGAACAACTAAACGCCTGCGAAGGTACCATCGCGAGCAAGCTGCATGGGTTTGAGGCTTGTCGCTGTCTTTTGTCTCTGTCTGTCGCTCTAGTGGGACACAGGCATTACAAATGTTTTTCGCAAAGACAAAACTTTTTTTTCGAAAACAAGGATTGGTTTTATTCCTTTGGGCTTAAAGAGAGCAAAATATATCTTTTTCATCGAAATTAAAAATGATCACTGGACACGGTTATTCCATCTTATTTGAAAACGCCCCGTTACAAATTACTTTTCGCTGAAAAGTATCAAATTACCTTACTCGTTAAGCTACAAATTACTTTCACGTTACTTTTCCCGTACTCTTATCAAGAAAAAGACAAAAACAATTTTGTTTTAAAAAAATGTTCTGCGAAGCTACTTTCTGTTTCTCCTATGCCCGTATTATGGTACAAACAAAAAAACAAATACTCGTTAGTTGTTTATACAGCAGGCGTTTAGTCTGCCAGAATAGGCAACATTGTTACCCACTGTCGAAGAGTAATTTGGCCACTGTTGTACTTGTAAAAAAGTCCTTGCAAACAGCACATCTTGTACTTAAGAGAAAGAATGTATATGCACTCCATTCACCTGTAAGCTGGCAAGGCAGCGAAGTCTGCAACCACACCCACCATCCCGCAAGTTTACGGCGCCCGGAAATGATCCCTGGGCCTCTAAACTCGTCAAACCCAAAGTTGGGGAAGACGTTGAAGGAGCGCACTGTTACGACGATGACTTCGCGCTTTCTTCGCCGACGTACAATCGGCGCACTCCGCAAACTTTCTGCTCCAACTTTGTGTTTGACGAATTTAGGGCCCCTGGAATTCGCAGATAACGCTAGCGGTGTGCATGCTCAGCGTTAGCGTCTACCTGCTCTAGGAGATCAAGAAGTCAACGCCTGCTCGGCGTTGTCTCCTTGATCTTTTGTTTTTCTCAAATTTATATAGGCCTTGCACGTTTTTCTATACTTCGTCTCACCCTTCGATGAACTAAAGACAAAAGCTACGAGCCACCAGATCGAATCACGAGCCACTTAGAAACTGTCTGGTATTTCGCTTCGATGAACGTTACTGTGTGAGTCATCAATTTTACATTGCAAATAAAGCTACGACATACAGCCTTTTTGCAGTGTTGAAGGTATAGAAATGATGCAGCGCATTTTGATTAGGACCATTATTCGTCCTTTCTTAATCAATATTTAACATATCATAGTTTAGCGTAAAATGTAATTGGACCTGGCGGCCCGTAGCTTTGGCCTTAAGTCCATCGTAGGATGAGACGAAGTATAGTGGTTCTATTGACCGGTCATACAAAAAATAGTGGTTTCATTTCGGTCATTATGCTGTTCACGATGTTTCTTTTTTATTGTTTTGAACTTGCTATCTTTATGTTCTCGCAACCCATGGTCTTCGCGTTCTTTCTCGCGCTCGTCACTACGTTATCGCATGAACAGTGTGCTCAACTGTTAAATATAACGCGGGAGTGGTGGCGAAAACTGATATCAGAGCTGTCGAGCGGTTTAATCAATGATGCGGCAGAGAATAAGACGGCTCTTGTCATTGTCGCCTCTCCCGAATACAATTATCGCGTGACTTCGTCGTTTCTTTCTGTATCACCAACGCTTTAAATTTTTACTTGTTTGTTTTGTCGTTTTGTAGCGTGAGCGTGAGCTACACTGGCCGAGGTTGAGCAGTTTCGCGTGGCTCTCATAAAGAGCCGTGCTCCGTGCTGCGCAAGCGCGAGGAGCAGTGACGTCACACGGCGCACAGCTGGCGGGGCGGAGCCGCCGTCGCCGCGGACTCCGCCACAACCGCGCGCGCCTCGCCGGTCTGCGCAAGCGCGAGGAGCAGTGACGTCTCACGGCGCAGAGCTGGCGTGCCGGAGCCGCCACCGCCGCGGGCTCCGCGCCACCGCGCGTGCCTCGTCGGTCTTCGCATTCTATAGACCTTTGCAAAAATTGCCTTCTGCGCGCTGCCATCTTTGTCTGCTGGGCTGTGGAACGCCTTCTGGGCATGCGCTGTTGCTCTGCTGTGCGGTATATCGGATGCTGCACATGCGTCCACAGCTCAGTGACTCAGCATTTTCCTCCCGGGCGCTTCGTTCGAGACTGCCGCTGGAAAGGTCTATACGTCATAGCCGCGGCAGACGCACTGGCGCCGCCGCGTGCCCAGCTGTGTGCCTCCGTTGCGCAGTAGCCAAGTCTGACGCTTCACCGGAGCTGCTTGATAGCGCCTCTCATTTTGTGCGCATAAGCTCACGCTACGTATATCCTGGCATAGCCGAGCTAAGCCACCGCAATTTTTTGCCCTTCTGTTCAGTCACACCTAGGCATTTACCATGCGGGGCTACCATATCTCGATGATCTTGCAGTTTCTCCGATAAAGGCCATCTTCTTCAAAGCGCTGCGTCCGTGTTACTTCTTCGTCTGGTCCTCGTGTTTTCGCGCTGTTTTTAATTCTTTAAACAATAAAAAACAAAATCGAAGAGCGATATTTTTTCTTTTTTTTTTATCGTCGAGTCACGCATCGGTGATTGTTTTGGAGCTGGGAGTGTAACTCCAGAAAACAACAGCGGCATAAGCTGCCAGAGTGAGCCGGTAGATGACGCATGCAGTCTCTCCGGCCACCACTCCCACGTTATATTTAACAGTTCAGACCAACTCGAACTGCGTGGGCGAGACATCGGCTGGTGGCGGCGCTCCTTGCGCTTTGGGCCTAAGGCAACACCACCTAGACTAGGAGAAGGCCTCCTCACTTCTCCCCTTCTGCTCTCTGACGTCATCGCACCTTGCCCCAGAGAGTTCAAAGCTCCTAACTATCTCGCCTTCCGACAGATGGCGCTAGTTGCGACACTCGTACGCGAACCCGAGAGGGAAGCCTTCGCCATTTTTGCGGGTTGCTGGCAGCACGTGGGCTCCTTGTTTTTCTGTCGTCGTACGGCCGTTCGAGCTGTTGCAGTGACTGTTTTCGACGAAATCTTATTTGTTGACGAATGCATACTGCGACATGGGGCGGTGTTGTGTACCGAACTGTCGAGGGAACTGCGGCAATGGTCCCACAGTTCGCTTGTTTTCTTTTCCGAGAGACGTTAAGCGAACAGCGGAATGGCAGCGGGCTGTGTGGCGGCGCGACGTTGACGTGGGGCTGTTGAAGGACCCCAAGGTAAGCTGCATCCAGCGTGCTCCTTCCGAATGTCCAATATGTCTCGTAATTATCCCAAGAAATACTAATTGGTGTTTTGTTTCTGTCACGCGCAGGTTTGCGAGCGTCACTTCAAACCGGAGCAGCTGCGTACAACGTCCACGTATACGGACTGCGATGGACGAACGATTGAAGCTCCCATGAAGTTGACGCGGTTAACTCCAGACGCCTTCCCAGCCATTTTTCCTGACTGTCCTTCGTATATCTCGGATGCGCGCACATCTCGAGAAGAACCTGAAGTGAAAAGAAAGCGAACTGAAAATAAAAACCATTCAAGAGTCCCTAACAGCGTTTCAAGAAGAAGAAAAACAGCACAAAGTTCACAGTCTCTGTGAACTGATTTCTCGTGTTAACGAGCGTCGAGATAGAAAGTTTTGGTGTACAACAGCATGTGAGACGTGCCTCATCTTCGCCCACATCGAACCGGCATTGCAAGCCCCTGAGCTGCTTGTGTCTGTGGTAGTGTCCTAGGATCTCTCCGTTCGCGTGTGTTTTATGTGCGCTCCGTTGGTGTCGGATGATGTGTGCATTAATGGCGAAATCCGTGACGTTCGTGTGCTGGATAACCTTCTGGACGACGTGGAGCGCTATATTGAAAAGAAGGCCCATCAACAAGAGGACAAGGTAGGAAGAATGCTTGGACTGGCTTTCTCATTGCTGGATGACATTTGTGACGATAAGTTACATGATGATCAGAGGGCTGACACACTGATCTTCCTGAAGGAACAGTGTAAGCTGCTGACAGAGAATAGCGGAGGTGCGCGGTATTCTGCAGAGCTTTTAGTTTTTTGCAGCATATTGCACACAATTTCTCTGCCCACATACAAGTTTTTTTCGACACAGCAACAAGCTTGTCATGCCACATGACACAACCATCAAGCGAGTTTGTGCTGCTCTTGATGTTAGGCCATCGCAGGAACAGTGCGAAGAAGGTTTTCTCAGGTACATTGAGTGCAGGGCAAGCATTCTAAAGCCTCGTGAAAAAAACGTGACAATCATGCTTGATTAGATACACCTTCAGCAGTTCTTCGAATATAAAGGTGGCTGTTTAACAGGGTTTGCTGCGAATTCTGCGGAGCCAGCGAAAACAGCACATATTTTTATGGTCCAGTCTTTGCTTTCGTCATATAAGGACGTCGCTCATATCCTTCCTGTAACTCGTATTACAGCAATGGAGCTGCATGATGTTCTAAAGAAAGTAATCATGAGCCTTGAAAGTACCGGTCTGCATGTTGCTGCAGTCATGGCAGACAACAATGCGGTTAACCGGAACATGATGTCTCTATTTAGTGAGCAAAATGAGCCAGGTATTGTTTTCCCGCATCCCGCCAACCCGCAGCAGCCATTGCTTAGAGCACCTTGTAAGTAAGCATTAGAGAACCTTGTAAGTAAGGATTTTGAGCAGAGGTTTCATGCAGAAACCAACCAGAGGATGGTCCTCTTGAGCATCATGCAGCTTCTACTAAGTGACGGAGAGGAGTTGGGCATTTGTGCGAGCGGCCGCCATCCAGATACGATACTAGAGAACATTTTAAAACCGGCTGTCAACACGCTCCTGAAAAACTATGTTGCTCGCAGGAATGACACTATCATAAAAGAAAACGGCTGCACAATGCAAAGAAAGTTGCTAACGCTACAGTAAACTTCGCTAGTTGCCAGTTTACTCAAAAATAAAGCGAACTTCGGTAATGTCGTGTTTTTTTTTTTTTTTTAAGCCGGCAGTTTCGGCTTTTTGTTGCACAATGTGATTATGGCTGTGAATATGACTGTACCAAATGCTTAAAGTTTGTTCTTTAGGACACTCTTCATACATTGTAATATATATTCTAATGGCTAGTTTGTTTTGTTGTTATCGTTGGCCAGTTTGGTAATTCTTTTTGTCACGCAATTTGAATATGGCTGTGAATATTACTGTACCAAACGCTGAAAGTTTCTTCGTTGTGATACGTTATTGATACATGGTTATCAATGATCAAGTGGCTTGGGTTTCTTTTTTTTCTAAAGCTAGTTTGTTTTTTTCGTCGCACATTGTTTTTATGTCTGTCATAATGGCCGTACTAAGAGGTAAATGTTCGCGTTTTCCTTGTGATACACTGTACTTATATTGCAATAAATATGTTGCGATGTAGCTGGGCCTTGTGTACCTTTCTTTTAATGCCATCGGAAGCAGTCACGACCGCTGTGCTGGAGCGCAGCAGCAGTATTCCATCTCCATGTAACTTAACATTCGTTTGAAAATTTCATATGCTATGCGTCTATCGCGGCAATGCAGAAATAGGCGTTTCACGCAACTCTAGCAAGCGCCGCGCTTGAAGCTTGAGGCGCAGCTGGGAGCCTTCACCCTCTACGCGGCATAACGAAATTGGAATATTCTGCGTAAAAGAATCTTAGCAGAACGAGCGAAAACCAAAACTATTCGCTAACACCTAAAACTTTTCAAAGCTTCACGGTTTTGAAAATTTCTTGTGATGCCTTATGTGTACTTTGTTTTCACCAGACATTGTCAGCTTACTCGGCTCATTACGAAGATTTTGTAAGCTTACTTGGCTTATTAGAGGCAGGACATTATCTCTTCACATCAGTGCACCCTTTGTGGACTGTCGTTTCCCCAACTAAAATATTCTCGTTTTATTCATCAAGCGATGACATGGAACACCCTTGGCTCTTCAAAGCATTTCTTTATTACTGCAAATAACCGGCACATAGACCTTCATGTACTGCTGCCAGTGACTGTAAAAAAAAAAAAAAAAAAAAACTAGCCAAAAAAGATTAAAACTAAAATTAAGTCGCAGATAATGCATATTATTGTTTTACAACACACCGAATCACAACGACTACAAAGACAGGCTATTAAAGGGATACTTCAACGAAATTTGAAATATCTCCGTCGTGTTCAAAAATAGTTTGAATATGATCCACAATATCTGTAAATGACAATCGCACGTTTGTATTTTGAGCCTGGTGGCTGTATTTTTTTGTTATAAACGGCCCACTCTGGCAAGCGCTCGGAGAAGGCCCAGCTTAAAGCACGTGACATCCGACGCAATTGTGACGTAGGTCATCTCAGGACGAGCAAAGCTACGGCGAGGCTGACGTCGAGGGGATGGCCTAGTCGTTCCAGCCACCGAAGCGGCTGCTTTTGTACGAATTTTGAGTGACGGGTTAATCTCCTATAATCTTGTAGAGGGACAATAGCTACTTCTGGAACACACAAAAGGGATTCTCGGGAAGACGGAAGTTCCTCCTTCCTCTCTTCTCTCATCGTGGCCGGAGGCGAGACACTCACCGTCACTAGCTGTCAAGGTTCCTAGACGGGCATTACAAACGAGGCGTTAGCGACATCCACCAGGTGCTCTTTGCTAATCGTTTATTTCGTTTTAAAATTCCTTTTCGTGACTTTTTTAAGAAGATATTGGTGTGTTCGATGTGATACTGCTCCTTTGAACACATATAGACCATAAAATAAGCGCCGAAATTTCGTTGTAGTATCCCTTTAAGGCTACTTTTCACAGAGTTGCTTCGCTGTGCTCAGACCGCTTGTGAGGGTCTGAGTCACAATTCGAAGAGGATTATACTAATCCTGTTACAATCTAATTCGTGCCGTCTCAAGTGATCGCAATGTAGCACAGCGAAGCGCAACTGTATGAAGCAGCCATTAACTTGTCTATGTAGACCTTTAGAAGCTCCACCTCCAGGCCAGCACTAGATTTTGCTTTTGATAACAAAGAGCTTGCACAGCAAAATGATGGCAGACGGCGACAGGTGTGTGCTAAAGACGGAGCTTCTGCTTCTACTGCACTCACTGGCGAGGTACATGAAAACATCAAGGCACGTATACAAGAAGCTGAATCTCAACCATCACACAGTGAATGACTAGCTTGGACAAAAGTCAACGGCGATACATGACAATATTAAGGCACGGATACTAGAAGTTGAATCCCAGCTATGATAAAGTGAATGACTAGCTTCCACAAAAATCAACAGTGAGATACATAAACCTATTAAGGCACAGACTCTAAAAGTTGAATCTCAACTATCAGAAGGTAAATGACTAGCTTGCACGGAAGTCAACGGACATATACAAAAGATTCCAAGACTAAAGGCTGAATCTCGTATCATAAAGTGAATGCCTATCTTGCACTAAAGTCAACGGCGAGGTACATAAAGGTATTAAGGCAAGCAGATACTAGAACTTGAATCCCAGCTATCAGAAAGTGAATGACAAGCTTGCACAAAAGTCAACGGCAAGATATATACAAATATTAAGGTACGGATACTAGAAGCTGAATCCCAGCTATATATATCACAAAGTGCATGAATAGATTACACAAACTTCAACGGCCAGATGTATAAAATTACTAAGGCACAGATGCTAAAACTTGAATCGTGGCTATCACAATAAATGACTAGCTTGCACACGGCGAGATAAGTAAAAATAATGAGGCGCGCGCACACACATACACACACTAAAACCTTCCGGCGAGATGTGTCGTGCTTGTCGAATGGAATGCTGAAGAACTTGAAGAATTTCTTGCCGTCGCTGTTACGGTTGCTGCACCCGAAAGCGCAGCACACCGTCATAGCTGACGAACTAACGCCGAGCGAAAACCGAACCTATGTGAAGCTTGCGTGCGAAGTGCAGACATGAAATGCTGAAGAACTTGCCATCGCTGCGACGGTTGTTGCACCAGCTGCATCCGAAATCGCAGTAGCCCGTCAGCAGTGTTGGGAAGTACTTTACGTACATTGTACTTAAAGTACTACAACCAAAACAAAAGCCGCGCGCCGCGAGCTCCGCCTGGTGGATAACATTCGTCCAATGAGAGGAGCGGGCGGCATTCTTCAAGAGATGTCGCTACCTTTCAGTATAGAGTGACCTTATTTGGGCCATTCTATGTCACTCCGAACGAAAGGGAAGGCGCTTCGTCAGTGCAGGTTGATTCAGTTTGGACGCGTTATCAGGTTTTGCGCCCATTGGAGCAATATGGAACTGCCCACAACGCCCGCTTCGCCCCTCCAGCTACCGTCCTACCGTCTCTTTGTCGCGCTCGGTGTGGGCCTTTCATATTGGTGAACACCAGGGTTGAAAAATGTTACTTAAAAAATCTACCTAAGATACAGTTACAGTTACTGATACGAAAAGGAACCTAGGTACGTACCCAGGTACTCGCTTAAAAATGTACCTAGGCACAGGTACAGTTAATTCAAAGATACTCTCTATATTATTTTACCCGAATTTGTCCGAATATTTTGAAAGTAAAGCTTTATACTAAGGATTCACACAAAAACGATTTCGATAAATGTGCTTTATTGATGTCAATTCGATGTCCACATCGGAGTTGAGTCCTCATGTGCCTTATCCCCACGCTCCAATTGGTTCAACGAGGCCACAGCTTCCACTGTTTAGCATGTCATGCCGAACCCGCCGAAACTCGCTTATTGACGTTCTTGCCTTTAGAGCCGGTGCTGACGTCGACCGGCGCTGAAGATGTCGGCCGCATGAAGAAACGGATGAGTCGAGTGCATATGCACCTAACCTTCCGTGGTTTTTTTTTTTTTTTTGTTTTTTCGTTAGTCGTAAGAAAAGTAAGGTTTTTTTCATTTCAGAATTTTTTCAGTTTTGATAACTGCAAAATTTGAGTCCGATTTATTGTGTGGAAACTGCATTATATACGGGTGATGTTACATTGTTTTACGATTGTAATTGTAATTTATTTTCGATTATATTTTATATCGTATTTATCGCAGAAGAGAGCCAGCACCAGGAGAAGATGCAGGCAACAGAAACTGCGCACATCTTTCAAGTTATTTCCTCCCTTGTATAGCTTTCAGAGGAGCTTCAAGCAAGCAATGAAGTCGATTTCAGTTTGAGATGAAGGAAGCAGGTCGCTATTTTCCCTAAACGGAGTTCCGAAGCGATTAGATAAATTGGAGTCGCCAGAACGGCATCACTAATCCACCGTTTTCTCAAATGAATACCGCCGTTCGGTAAAGTGTCGTTCGATGAAACACCATGGGCGGGGCTTCGTTCGCTAAAACGTCGTTCTATCAAATCAGTGCCTCCCAGGTCGTACCCAACTCAACGTAAACCACGGCACATGGTGGTGTGTTAATACTTCAAGATATATATTTTCTACCATTTTGACGAAAATGAAAAGAAAAGTACATGTAAAAAGTAACTTAACTTAGTTGCAAGTGACTGCAAAATGTGCATAAGATACAGATACAGACACCGAAAATTGAAAATACCTACGTTTGTAAACAAAAGTGCCTAGATACTGATATCCAGTTACTTGTTCCTATGTGCTTTGCAACCCTGGTGGACACTGTAATCTAGAAACTCACACCTGACTTATTATCCCGTGCTTGCAATCCTCTCTACATGCACGGTTGAACAAAGAATGGAGAATGACAATGCATGGTACATTTTCCACCGGAACATATGCCTCCGCTTGCCTCCAGGTAACCTTCCTCTGCTTGCAAATCTTCTCTGCTTGTTCGCCCACGCCCCTATTCCTCAGACCGAAAGCCCATCCCTATAATTTCTCGGCCGACGTACAGCATGCTGCTACATAACTCTAGTCGCCCGTCGCAGCTGTCTTTCGCCGCGCTGATTCCCGAACCAGACGGCCTCGCAAGACGCTCATCAGCGGCTGGCGGTATCGGCCACAACCATCTCCGCTGTCGGGCCTGCTGCCTCGGGCTATCATTACAAACTTGACACGCAGGCCGTGTCAACTCGAGTGAGACGTCGAGCCGTCGTCAGGTGGCGCTGTCAGTCGCGTGAAACGACAACGCCGACGACCCAGATACGCGGGCTCCTGTCACGGTGGTGCGCTCCCGTCGCCTTCTTTCTTGAACAACCGGCAAGTTCTTCGTAAACTCGGGGACTTGGACAGAGACAGTGAAGAATGAGGCAATCCTTCCCAGGAAACAAAACGACACTTTTCCGCAACTGTGTTGTCGTAATAGCCTAGGAGAGTACGCTCGAGCTTCGACGAGCGATGTCATGTTGTCCGACAAATTTGAGGACACTAAAGGGATCACGCGCTTCCGAACTGCTCTCTTCCGCGAGAACAAGGTGCGTGCACTCTTGAAGAATACACCAGAGAACCGCTGATGTCGTTTTTTGTATCCGTCAAAGCGAGCGACCATGTGTATTTTTTCATTATCTGGCACACGTGGGGCGGATTCACGAAACGCATTTTCACTTCAGGTGAAACGCGTTGCACCATTATGATGAACACCGTCCGCCACTTTCCCCATTAGCTTACCTTTTTGGTGATGCTGAAACGCGAAAGCAGAGCGAGTGATTTGGTCGACGACAAAACTTAGTAAGTACGTACGAGGACGTAATTGGGCCGCATAAACTCATGCTTACCTCGCTCCTTTTTATTTTATTTTTCTCCTTTCGGGGTTCTTTTCGGCGCCGACTACCGCGACCATTTTGGACGCCGACGGAATGAACTTGTCATGACGCCAAAGTGTGCGAGCAATCTGGAAAACACTGCTTCTGTGCATAGGAAAACGCGGGGTGCGTGTGTATCAGCATGGTATCAGAGAGAGATTTTGAGCAGGAACAATGTCACGTGAAACCACGTCAGAGTAAACGTGGCTCTCCCAGCTAAGCACTCACGTGAACTAGTCCAAAGTGGCTTCAGCAGCTTCAGCAGCTTTTGGAATGAGACGGGAACGTGGGAAAATGCGTGTTCTTAATGCAAATTTTCAAACACTCGGGACTCGTATATATTTAGGACCCGCCGTAACGCCGCACATCGTGCAACCTCCACGATGTTTAGCGCAGAACTGGCGCGACCGAAGCGCCACCTCGAACGCAGGGTAACCCGGGCTGCACATTTCTATATTATGCATTATTTCGTGCCATTTTACTTATTTTCTCACTTGAGAGAGGCACGGAAAAATGCAGCACATAACTGGCTGACGAAACCCACGTTTCCCTTTTAAGATTGCACAGGGCAAAAGTAGTTCGCCAAGTGACGTCTGCTTACAACGATGCACATGAGGCTACAATCCAGTGCGAATGAATGCAGGATAAAAATGTATGGTGATAGCGGTAAGATGTTATGCGATAATTAAAATTTGTTTAGCCGAAAATGTACGACGACTCCAGTCACTTCTTCACTGAAGACATATGGACAGCAGGGATTTGGTAAGTCTTTAGATTACTTACGAGGTGGAACGAGCAATAAAACGACTCAGCACACGCAGTTTGTGAGTCGTGGTTGTGTGTTTGTATCTTTGGCCTTTTCCAAAGGTGACTAGCCTTAGGACATCATTGCTGTTGTCTCCATTTAACCACACCAGACCGAACGGATTATCCGTGAACTGGCACTTTTGAACTAGCGGTCGGTCGTTGCGGCAACTGGCTTCCTGGTGCTCTAAACTCGTCCAGCACAAAAGTGGAGCCGAAAGTTCGCGGAGCGCGCCAATTGGTCTTGTGCGACAAGAGCGCTGCGTCATCGTCGCGCGAGTCCAATTGGCGTGCTCCGAGAACTTCGACTCCAATTTTGTGACTGACAAGTTTAGGGCCCCTGCTGCGGCTGGTCCCGTCGCTCTCGTTTTGCAGCCGAGTATTTTGCTCCTCCCCCTTCGTATTTCATCTCTCCCAATTGTCACTCCTCTACCGCCTTGGGTGCCCACAAAACCCCGCAAGAAAGAGCCTTCATAGTACGAGTTGGGAAGTCGGCATTGCTGCCGCCGAGAGCAAACAGAGGAAAGTCTCCGTTCCGTGGAGTACTCGCCCACTGCACGCTCCACGCCCCACGCTGCACACAATGTCAAGGCAACATCTTGCTACATCCGTGGACACAAAAGCACTAGGGCTGGCCCTATTAAGGCCCTGTCGCATTGAGGAAACACGTCGGCGACATCAACACAACATGTTGATCGACAGTCGGGCAACATGTTGGTTGCTGACTCTGTTGCACAACAAACCTGCCACATTGCGGAAACATCAGCGCGAACATGGACGACATGGACAATGTTGCTTTGGTGTGACAGATTTCGGCAACAAAAAACAGCAGCCACTTGCGTTGGTCAACGGGTGTTGCCCGGTTCGGTGAATGAGCGAATTTGGTACCGACAACACGAGAACGCAGACTGCTTCGAGCGTGAGGCACACCACCAATAACGTATTTGTTTCAAATCGTTTGCCCAAATAAAGAGCTGGTAAGTGCTACCAACGCCTCCATAATGGGGTCATGAAATGAAAGCGGGTGGGAACGTTCATGACTTTGCAGAGGCGTGCTCGCCCTAGTCTGGCCCAAGTATACTCGCACATACCGCCATTGATTGAGAAGCTTCTTTGTTGCCGTGAAATTGCCAGGATAAAGGGGTCTATTTCTTTCAGTCATGCCTTCGCAAAGGTTTATGACGTAATTGTGAGATCGAAACCACCCGCCTGACGACAGTCGAGCGTGGTTCATGGGTTGGCCACGAGAACTGCGTGAACACTCGACTTAGGCTCGTAACAACCAACGCCTTGGCGGACACTCGCGGGTAGCGGCTCGCGTCCAACCACTGCGGTGATAAGAATTGGCCCCGTGCGCGACCGAAAGCGTCGCTATGGTCGGCCTTCCACGATTGGCCGAACGCTGACTATGACGTCGGAAAGGGGATTTATCATCGACGGAAATAAGAGGAATGAAAGAACTTTAATTTTGACGGTGTTGGCAGTGTTCCTTTGAGAGCGCAATGATTTCAAGCTTCCACCATGCTAATAACAAACAACATCGAACTTGTTGTTTGCAAGGTAATGACGTCACGAGGGGGAACCACAGGAGGGCGCCACCAAAACTTCTCGCCGCTAATAGCCGAACTCTTACAACGCCTAGAGCTCAGCACGTGTTTTCTACTTTGCGAACACCAGCGCGGGATATGATTAACGTTGGCGGCCTAAGATAGATACCTGGGCCGGCTTGCTAGAACCAGCGTCTCAGCTCAGACTAGGTGAAAGAAAGCACTGCCAAAGCCAGCGCACGAGCTGAGCGGGACTCAAGCTGCGTCTCAAGACGCTCGCGCGCCCCAGCCTTTGCAGTGCTTTCTTTCACACAGTCTCAGCTGAGACGCTGTTCTAGCAAGCCGGCCCAGGTCACGTGGCCGCTTGTTCTGACTCCGAGTTGAGGGGATGAATGATGCTCATAATTCTGGAATTGTTTTGGCGACTGTCATTGACTAGACAGAAAAAATCAAAGAAAGTTTATTTGTTTTTTAACGTTAGGGGGTGATTCTGAGTAGTGTGTAACGGAAGTATAGAAATCGTTTCATAGCCCCTTTAACAATATTTAAGCCTGGTGTGCAGCTAAGGGGCAAAGATGTCATAGATACTGTCCTGAGCATTCTCAGTTGATTATTGAATCGCCGGCAGTGATCCGCTCACATATTTCAAGAATATTGAAAATAGGGTGTTTCCTCGTCAGATCGTGCAATGAAGGTTCCGGGTCATATTTTGATAGTTACGTAAAAACTATATGTTATAGCCACGTTTTTGCAAGAAGCATTCAGCTGTGTACAAGCGCCGTAGCTAACGTTTTTCCGGAGACAAGATTTTGATGCTCGAGGCGTGGATATTGGCAAGGTTTCGCTATAATACTTTGAAAAACGACAATTTCTCACCGAAGCATGCACGTATTAATATTTGGCTCTACTCATTTAATAAAAGGTTTACGACCTGTACAAAAAAATTAAAAACCACAATAAACTATTTTTGCGCAAAAAAACAAACAAACAAACGAAACATGTAATATAAACACGTTGTAGAGGCACATTATTCAATTATTTACCAAGAAACTACTTCGTTGAAGACAACCCAAAATACATAAAAATTATCATCTTTAAATTCATTTTACGATTATATAACAAAATAATGCTTAGCCATTATTGTCCTTATGTTATTAATGCAGAAACGCAGCTAATGTTTCTGCACGTGTCAATATTGCACGCGAATATTAAAAACAAGCAAAAAAACTCCACTTTCTTATTTTCTTTAAACTTTCCTTAACCATTTACAGTCACTTGAACTAACTTGTGATGGCAAAACATTAGAAACGTATGACCTCATTAATAGAAAAATTACAACAAACCTTCACTCAAATTGAGCTGCAAAGGGGAATGCTTTGGATGAAGCTAACACAGTCGAATCTAAAAATTAAATCACCCATAGTGTACGGCAATGTCATGAGATCGGACGCTCCGTTGGAAGAGGAAAGAATCTTTCGTTTTAAACTCAGTCTCCCAGCTTAGTTTTCAAGTTTTTGTTTTAAGTCTCTTATAATATGCAGTTATCGCTGGACTCACCCTACCTTGCGAGAGAACGTTTTAACTCACCAAAGAGCAAATGCAGGCCATTTTAGAGCAGTTATGATAGGAATTGCTCATTTCTCTTTGTTTCCATCTAATGTCGTCCGGATCTTTTGGCAGGGATCTAGAGGAAGACATTTTGAAATCTGTGAACTGAGCCCTAGTGATTGGTCAACTCGCAAGACACAAGAACATGGCTAATCGCGTAACTTCATAGAACTTTAAAAAAAAGGTACAGAATTGAGCTTATTTCAAGAGGAGAGAAGAAGGAGGTCTTTACTGTTGACGGCGCTGATTGCCTTTTGAGCGAGCTTCGTTAGCCCGCGAGTGCTTTGTTTGAACACATCCAGCTTTTTTTCCTTTTTTGCTTTCTTTATCCGACCCATTTTCATTCCAACTTCTTCATCTGATTGGTAGGTGCTCATTTTGTGAAACGGCCTAATTGGGCTCCTTTCCGGATCCGTAGCCATTAGCGCGGGAGTGTGTGCTTGCTTGATCGGTTGGCGCACGCATCAGGTACACAGTGCAGAACGGCACGCTAATTAGGTTCGCTGCCTTGTCAAGGGGGCCACAGCGACATGGGACGAAGAGGACGCCTCCTCCATGCAAGGGCTTCAGAAGCGACTCGTCCGAGGGTAGATCGTTCTACTGCCACTTATGGACAGCCTACGGTGCAGTTTGTTAAAGGGCCTAGGGTTTGTTGTCTAAACTGGCGCCGCGAGCTGTAGCATAATTGGCTTATGTCGAACCGAAGAAGAAAGGAAGGCATGCCGGAAGTGCACGTCAGGCGTTCGCGAGGAAGGGTGGTTTCGATTAGGGATGTGGCGAACGTTTGTCGAACCCTTGAGTTTCGACTCTATCAGACAATTTGCGACAAAATTCGATCAAGTTAGATTTATGGAGAGTGTTGCGTGGCATGTAAGCGATAATTTAGAATTAAAAAAAATAAAAAAAATATTCTGCTAAGTAGTTCACTTATTATTTTCTAAAATGACTATAAAAGTTTATATAAATCTGACAGTAAAAGTAGGCATTCTTAAGGCGGTAATTAGTTTGATATAGTGAATCAATCAAACAAACAATATTACTCAAAAAATATAAAAAATTTACCTCAAATAACGTCAAGCTTTTTTTCTTTGCGTATGAGTTCTAAGGGGAAGCTGATGCGGTTCTATATTTGAGATAAAAACACTTAAATCATCTTCGTTTGGCCTAAAAGATCACAAATATCGAGGTTATTTTTCAATTTGGTGCACTGAGGTTGCAGAAAGTATTTTTTTTTAATACCGTTGAGTTCCCGGAGCGGACGTCATATTGCCGTGTACGAATAGCTGAGTCAGCAGCGTGCTCGACTCCCACACCGCTGGCTGTGGTATGATACTCGCCATCGCTTGTCCTTTTTATCTTTTTTTTTTTGTTTGCATTAATGGAATGTTCCAGATGACTCGAAAATCTTGTTGTTTGTTCGAGCTCGGAAACTTCTAGGTCTACACACGCGCTTACAAAAGGAGCTTCGGATGGCTGCTTGGGTGAGTCGTCCTTCCGGCGCCGTATAAGCGGTCTTCATTACTTTGTTTCTCGGCACAAGTTCGCCGCATTAAACGTTCATCTCAATTATATTAATCAAGTTTATGTTCTTATTCGTGACAATATACTGAGTTTTCGGAATCTCCCCGCTCGCGCACCTCCAGCGCCTATCAAAGCTATGTAGGCGCACTCTTGCCATTTTCAAAAAGGTCAGAAAAAGACGTCACTACCGCTGTCAGTGCGAGCGGCATATACCTGGCTAGCTTGCAATTGCACGCCCTGTCCACACGACAGACAGGCACTTGGCGGCCGAAAGATCTGCGTAGGACGTAACGACAGGTCGGGGGGGTTTTGTGTTTTCTCGCGTCTAGTTACATTTTCGGGAAAAACGAACGCGATATTCACACTATGGATTCTGCTCTAGAACTCACCTCTAGCTCTTTTTTTTTCTTTTTAAAGAACCTATTTAGTTTTTGATTTTTTTTTTTTAAGTGAAATTTAAGTGTTACTTTCTTCGAACTTTGTGCTAGAAGTTTGGGAAAGTCAAACCTTGTCGACCACGAACCCCGAGAGATTCGCGGCTTTCCTTGTGTCGATATGGCGAGGACGTCGACGAGCGCGGCCGTCGTGTCGCGTCGTGTAGAGAGGCCGCTGGCGTCCCGCTCGAAATCTGCCACTTATTCGCCTTTCTGCATTCTGAGCCGACGACAAAGACTGGTTTGTGTATTCGTGCCTCCAAAGGCGTGGGTTGTTGTAACCTTCACTGGTCAATTTAATGCGCGTTAGCCGGTACGTGTAGTCAAGTTATGGACCAGCGCCAAACTTCCTCGACGCTTCGTCTGCACGGGTACGCGTTTCCAACGTTTGATACTGTCAGATTGCTTGATGGCTATTCAGCCTGCCAAGGCTTCCAAACGCACTCAGCCTGACAAAGGAATCGAACGACGGTTTCGTCTAAGCTGTACCGAAGTGGGAAGGCGAAGAGTCGACAAAAATTAGGATAATCAAAGCCTGTGCACTAGAATTTGTGACGTCATCACTGTGAGATCGAGCAAAGATGCGGATTGGACATGAGTGCTGAGTCAGCGTTCGGCTGGACCTCGTGTCCAATCAGCGCGTCGACGGACGCTCGGCATCGGGCTCGGGTCCAATTGCCTAATTGACGCCATTCGACTGTGGTGACGTCGCATGGAGGAAAATGGTGTTCGCGTCTCTTGATTATTCTAGGTGGTGTTAGAAGAGTCTACCAAAATATTGAGCAAAAATTAGTCTTTAGTGGTTTCGACAGCAGAAGTTTCGTCTGCCACACTATGGCGACCCACTGTAGATGATCAATTGAGCCAGTGCAGTGCGACTGCTAGCCTGAGGTCTTTAACGTGTAACACGCAGTAGTGATAAACGCTCGCAGCCCGGTACGATATGCTCCGCCAAAAGAAAAATGCGCTAAGCTCACGTAGTTGTTCGGTAGACGAAAGTGAAAAAAAAAATTATATAGTCTTTCTCGATGCCAATCAGCTGTTTGGTGCTTTCGATGCATTTAGTTTTAACTTGAGAACGTAGTAGGAAAACACGATACTCAAAGTTTTGCTCGTTCCCTCCCGAATTAATATCTAATAAAAAGTTGATTGCGTGTCTCTAATGTGTGGTGCAAGACCCAACGTTAGTAGTCATGCTGCACAGGCTAATTTTCTTATCTACAGCGTCAAGCAGTGTCGACATTTACGGCAAGACCAACGTCACGCTGCCTAAACAATAATGCCCAATTTGCTTTGATTGCAACACAGGATGTGTTTATGCGCTGAATTTCATGGTAAAAACGTCACGATTCAGTGTGATGAAAAGTCTTTACACACATACCGAGGCAACGTAAGTCATACATGGCTTATAGCAGGCAATGCATAGGAATTGACGCAGAAAGCATGCTGAGTCTTTATATTACAGGACACTCAAGAGTGTTTAGGTGTAGGAAGGCGGAAGCATTATAGTCCCGCGGGAGAAATGTTTTCGAGTAATGTTCCTATATGTATTAAAGTTTAGGACGACGTATCGGACGGCGTCCTAGAGATCGACGACAAGTATGGCGTCTAGGAGGCCTGTAGGACGACGTCGAGGACGACGTCAAGAAAGGCGTCTAGGACGACGCCGAGGACGATCTCTCCAACGACCTCAAGGACGACGTCGAGTACGACGTCAAGAACGGCGTCTGGGACGACAACGAGGATGACGTCGTTTAGTACGGCGTCTAGGGCGACTTCTAGGACGACCTTAAGGACGGCGTCTAAGACCACATCGAGAACGACGCCTACAGGAGGACGTCTAGGACGACGACGAGGATGACGTCGTCTAGGACGGCGTCTAGGGCGACTTCTAGGACGACCTTAAGGACGGCGTCTGGAACCACGTCGTGAACGACGCCTACAGGACGACGTCTAGGACGACGCCAAGAACGACGCCTAGAGAAGGACAATTAAGGAGGCTGTGGCGTATTTGCGTGGGCGGCCGCGTTGGCCTGCTAAAGCCGCCGTAGATGTAGACGCTGCCGCATATGTTCAGGCCGTAGATGTAGACGCGGTCACCTCACAGTCTATCGCACGAACGAAGCACACAACGAGCACAGATGAAGTCCGAAGCGCACCTTTTGCACACAGCGCTCAGGCGGTGACATCACGGTCCTGCACTTGAGCGTGAGCGGCGCGTGCTTGATAACGTATTTTTATGGCCATCTTTTAAAGGGATACTGAACCGAAATTTGGATTTCGCAAAATAAGGCCGCAGAAGCGTTGAACGGGACGCTACGAACTCCAAAACATCAGTTATACATCGATATCTCAAACGGATGTCCGTACTTTTGGAAAAGCAGGGCGCGATGAAGCGAGGCCTTTGACGTCACTGTACTCCGGGAGAATTTGAGAATGAGGGGAAGCGGTCTAGCTTCTCTCCTCCTCGCTTCGGTTCACCAGCTCGAGGGAATGAAGCGAGGAGGAGAGTGAATGGGAATCGTGACGTGCCTTGTCTCGTCGGCCTCGTCGGCAGTATTCAATCGCAAACTTCTTTTCCAAAAATACGGCGATCCGTTGGAGATATCGCTGTAGGAGTGATGTTTTTGGGTTTTGCAGCGTTCCGCCTATCTATCCAGCCCTGTTTTGTGAGCTCGAAATTTCAGTTCAGTATCCCTTTAAGCAGAATTCTAAGTGGAGAGAGTCAAAATAAAATTGAAAAATAAAGCTCTCTCTCTCTCTCCAACCTGTGCCCCGGGAGGTATAACAAGTTTAAGGCAATGCACCGATATCACTAAGCGTTCGGCGCATGCGTAACGCTGCCATAACTTTAGTTCAGGAGAGGCGGACGGCCGTGCATGCGAGGGCTCGTGCCATCTCGTGCTCCACACGCGCAGAGCTCCAGCCGGGTTGTCGGACGTGCAGAAAGACTAAACTTCTCTCGATGCATTGCGGCAGCGGTGGCGTAGTGAAACTGGCTGGTGAGATCGGTCTATTAATAAATTTAAAACAAAAATAGTTCTTTTTGGTAATAAATGCCAATAGACCCTTCCCAAAAGTCAGTCTACCCACCCTGCGCAGAGCCAGCCCCGACAATTTAATGGCGGCACTACACAGTTTCTCCACACCAGAAAATGCGAACGTCTTCGAAAGCATAGAGCAGAAAGGGGAAAAGGTGTTGGTCTCCTTACGTCACCTTCGACTCACGAAATCGAGGGTGCTTGATTTAGCCGAGCATGATCTCCTATCACCGCCATTAGAGCGGCAATATTGGAGCTCATGGGACTGCCACAAGGTGACTCTGACTTTTGAAAAGGGTCTATAGGGAGTATTCACTAGACGCCATATTTGTGGGTGCTGTTTAGAGCGCATGCTCAGAACGAGCTCACATCAATAGGCTGCTAAGACCGGCATTCTTGATGGTGCGGAATGCACGCTGCAAAAGAACTGTGGAAGCTTGCCATCAGCACGCGCTCAGCATTTGCGCACACAGCTATGGCCGCCAGTGAATACTCCCTATTGAAGGCAGGGGAGAAGCAACACCACCCACCGGAACGAGCCTGCGAATTCGCGGGGCATTTATTGTTTGACTTTGTAACATACATACATACATATATATTTTTCTGTGCTTGTTATATCTTGCTTTTTGTTTGTTCAACTGTTGTCTTTTTTTGTTCGTTATGTAGGTTTCCTGGTTCTGGAGTTGATGTCCTTAGCTGCATAATATCAATATGATAAAATAGACCATGAATGACTATTTATATATATCTTCGGATATTCATAGTTACAAACATTTGTATGTAGAATTTTTTGATTGCGTATATTTAAGGAGCTAGTTATTTTTTCATCTAATTAGTTTGTAATGTCTTGTGTGTATCTATTTATAATCAGATTTTTCATTGAAAATTCCAGTTAAGAAATCGGACTATATTGAAGCTTAGTGATAAAATCTTTGATGTGTTTAATAAGTTGGAATTGACTTGTAGCTAGGAAATGTAATTATCAGGGTGTGGGATAGAGAAATATTGTATGAAATACTATTTTTGATGGTGTGGCTACAGAAATTGGAGTCAATTAATGAAGAATTGCAATTACATTGGCATTGAAATTGGAGTCAATCAATGAAGAATTACAATTACATTGGTGTGATGGTTTGCACGTTTTTGTGAAGAATGGTTTTGATGGTGTGTTGAATAATATGCGATAAAGTGTTAGGAAGCTGAATTTAGGCGCAAATAAGCTACCCGGCTGCTATATTGATTTTTCGATTGCGCGATCGAAAATCTAATATAGTAATATATCTTAATATTTTTAGTGTTTCTTTATGTAATTAGTGTGTTAGGTTTTTAATGCGGTTGTCTACCTAGTTCCAACATATTAAGTCGCTCAATGAAAAATAATGGTTTTATTACTCCTAAAGGAATATACAAGGTATATTATTTTATAAGATATTTGTTAAAGCACTTGCTAATAACAATGGAATAAACGGTAATTTAAAGTATCTGATATACTTTTTCTTGTATTAAGAAATTTGTTTACTTTTTTCATTTATTTACATGTATATTTTTGACATTTTTTACATCGGTAATGTTTTCGAATTTTACCCCTTGCAGGTGTTCTATGCATCTGGGAGGAGGTTTTCTTTTTTTACTTTTTACAATAAGGTATATTTTTTTCGTATTGTCTAGTTTAATTCTTTCATGAATTGTTGTTACTTAGTCAAATATTTTTGTTTACCTGTCGTTTTGAAATTATCTTCTTTTTATATTGTATATTTGGTCGTAATATTTTAATTTCTGCAAATATGTTTGGATATGATGGTTTTTGAAGTTAATGGACAGTTTTGTTGATCTTTGTAATGAGGATCTTTCTGATTTTCAGGGTTCAGTTGTTTCAGATGTTTCCGTGCAGCATACCTTAACTTATATGAGGTTAGCTATCTTTTATATATTTTTTTTTGTTCTTTGTGCGAGTCCGCGAGATCGGGGGGTTCTTGGATGATGATCGTTTACCAAGTAACCCTCTACCGACCCAATCGGGAAGGCACTCCACAAAGCAATTTGTCATCTTTGTGTGGGGTTTCCCTGCTGCATGTGCATTTCTTCTTTGGCCTTTTTATTGGATTTCTATCTACGCTTGAATAAATATCATCATATCCTCAAATATTTTGTTGCTTTACCATTTAACGATATTGAAGATTTGGTTACTGTGTTGTAGTTGGTATAATTAAGTTGTTATAGTCTAAGGCGAAAAAATTGGGTTCATGGACAGGTGGTAAAGTAGTGTCCAAAGTCAATTGCGCTCATTCCACAAAAAACATTTGTTACTATTGGTGATTTTAAATCTGAAAAAATAGAATGGCAGTTTCCCATGACAAGTGATTATTTGTGTTAAGAATTTTGATGGCAGGAATGTGTTTGGGAAGTTAATTATGCTAGGAATCCAAGCACTGCCTTTTCCTCGTCTCAGTGTTTTCCATTCTTGGTCCCATTCTTTTCTGGCTTGGTTAAATAATTGTTTTTTCATATATTTTTAGAGTATTAACATGTAATTAATTCTCCAAAGGTATGTGCATTTTGGGCGTAATAATCTGCTAGCTCGTTTCCGTCATTCCCGGCATGTGCCTTAACATATACTGGTTGGAAATTACATTTAGTATGAATTTGTTTGATAAGTTTTTTTATATCGTGTATTCCTTTAGTTTTTGTTTCTATGTTTGCAAGACTTTGGAGTAGAGAAAGACTATCTGTGTATATGGTTATTTTTGCATGGTTAGTTAGATAGGTTTTGATATATTTTAATGCTTGTTCAAAAGCAGTTTTTTCTGCATCATATATGATAGCGTGATTAGGCAATGTGTATTGTGCTCTACGTTTTATTTCATTTGATGGTGTTATAATCACAAAAACTGCACCAACTTATGCCAGGTGTTAGTGAACCATATGTGTATATATGAAAATTACTTGGTATGGTTATGTTTAGTTGATATTCTATATTGTATTGAGTTGACGGGTGAAAAAACCAAGAATCAAAATTGCAGTCTCTATTATTTGAGTTGAATTCCTCAATATTACATTCTATTGTTTTATTTTCCTGAAATAACAGGAATTGTTGTACTTCTTTGTTTAATGTAGCATAGAGTGGAATAATATTACACAATATCGGAAGACTGACGCTACTTGTAGTACGGTATGCTCTTGATATATCTAATAATGGCGTTGTATTGTTGCACCTTTTCTAATTATGTGCAAATTATTTGTTTTTTTCCACCATGTGCTTGCTCCATATAGGATATATCTTTCTATACATCTAAGGTTTATTTCCCGCTGCTGTTTTTGACTAACACCCCAGTAAGGTTTCGTAAATGATGATAATTGCGTTGTATATGTTTTATAACTTTTTATCGGATATATTCTGCATGTGGTAGAAAGGATAGTTTTGGATCAAATCTCCAAGAATACGCATTGAAGGTATATATTTTAGACTAATATTATTAACTCGTATAGCTGGTGGGCGTGTCTGCGTTAGTCTTCCACCTGCAACAAAAAGCAAACAGTGGCATATAGAGTGATGTAGAGTAAGTAGGTCTTCTTTGGACCGTTCAGAAACTATTTTTAAACTTGCATTCGCAGTGTTTTTTATAGCTCTTCTAGTTGCACCAGAGATAATCAAAACTGTATCATCTGCATATGCTTGGATATTTACTGAAGAAAGTAAGACTATGTTTAGCAGTTTAGAAATTAATACATTCTATAGGAGCGGACTTCGGGGGGAGCCTTGAGGGCATCCCAGTTCTACAGATTGTCTTACCTCACCTGCATGAGAGTAGTATATTACTGATCTATTCTTTAAAAAAAATGATTTTAGTAAGTTATGTAAGTTTGATGGGCACTTGTTGTTTATTAAATATTTCAAAACAAAAGGATTCCAAACTGAGTCGAGCGCGCTTCGGAAGTCTAAAGAAATTAAAACTGAATGTTTATCTCAGCCTTTATTATCTTCAAGCATGTATTTTAGTTGATAAAGTGGAGTTGAAGCTGATTTATTATGAGTGAATCCATATTCTTTTAGACGGAACAAATTGTTTTATATAAAAAAATATAGAGACGAGAATTTAGTAGTCGTTCTAAAACTTTATCAAATATTGTGTAAACCTATTCGTCTATATGAACGACGGTTCTCTGCTGGTTTTTCATGTTTGTTTAAGATAATTAATTTAGCCTCTTTCCAATCTATTGGAAAATAGCTATATTTGATGGCACTATTGAGTAAATTTAACAAACGTTTTGGATGTGAGAAAAAAATAGATTGCATTATGTTTGTGGTTATATTATCTATCCCTGGACTACATCTAGGTTTCAGGTTTAGAGCGCAGCTCTTAGGCGCCCTTTTCCGGCTTGAGCGGGCTCTCCGTCGCCGTCGGCATCGGCGTAATCGTGGGGTCACGTGACCCCCCCCCCCCCCCGCGAGGTCACGTGACCTCAGGGTGGGTCACGTTTCCTCAGGGGGGTCACCTGACCTCACGGGGGATACGTGGCCCCCGTGAGACCACGTGGCCCCCATGGCGGAGTAGCAGGCAGGATGACGGGGTGAGGAGGGCGGAGGAAGGGTATAACCTCCCCTCAGTACCCTTCCATCCTCCTCCTCAAGAGCTGCGCTCTAATTCGGCGTTACAGGGTGAGCGGCTTTCACTTTTTTGAGTATTTTCTCAACTTCATTTTCCGTAGAATGAAGGTCATCAGGGTTAGATGTATCAATAATAATATTTGCTCTGATCTTTTGTATAGGTGTATCTATTTAGGAATTATCCTTCTGAAATAAACATTCTAATATCTGTGCAAGTGAGTCAAGAGTGTCTGTGGTTAAAGTGCCATCTTCTCTTAGTATGGGTGGAATTATAATTGGTTTTCTGAGTTTTCCAAAGGCTATTTTACAAGGTAATTCAAAAAAATATTTTGTTGAGTGTTATCTGTACAAAATATTTGCCATGCGGTCTCTTTTGCGTGAGATATTTCTGTTTTATATTCATTAAGAAATTCATATTAAGTGTTTTTGAACGTTTGTTTTAAATCTGCATTTTTGCACCATCGATAACGGCGTCTAAGAGCTGGCGAAGAAAGGTAAAAACGCAGGCGAGCTGGTGAATGACATCCATAGTAACCCTGAGAGGAAAAAAAAAAAACTTCGTCGTTCTGTTCCTTTGTTTTTATTTTCCTACGTCTCAGGGTTACTATGGATGTCTAAGAGCTCTTACTTTTTTCTAATGATGTCGATTTTGTTGTGTCCTGTGTGTATGTTTCACATTACGCATAAATTTGTTTCTATATCTTTGGAACTTCATAAAAAATACATGTAATATTACTTTTAGTTGGAAGACTAAGCTTATTGGTGTTAGGCCTATTTTTTGAATCAACGCTCGTCAAATTTTATTTGTTAAGTGAATTCCTGCTTTATTAGTTAATTAATTGTTTTACTGATATTCTTTTTTCGTTGAATAGACGAAAGAATATGAATCTATGGTCACTGAAAATATCAGTTTCCAGAACATTCCAAAAGACTACTTATAGCATATTTGAGTTCATTGTTCTATCCAACATCTACCAGTTTTTTTTGTTGGAAGTTAGTATCGAGTCACCTTTGTTTATGGCTGTTAGGTTATTACGTCACATAAATTCAGTGAGTTCTCCTGGTTGATTTGTTCTATCTTTTCTACAAAAACTACACTTAGCATTAAAATCCCTCCTATAATAAAGTTTTCATATGGTATATTTTGTAATTGGTCATTTAATAAGAATATATATTCGGTAAAATCACTTGATTGTGAACAGTATAGGCAAATTAGTATAATTTTTTTAGCTGTTTTTGTATTTGTTCTATTATTTTGTCATGTTCTATTTTTATTGGAAACGCTGCATAATCTTGATTTCTTATAAATATTGCACATAGCGCTTTTAGGTCTGCAGCAAACACTATATCGCTCATTGAATATCATACTAATTGGTTGTTTCGTGTTTATAGGGTTCTTGAATGAATAGTATATGTGGTTGGATGTCCGTCACAACTGGAGAGAGATTGTTTGCCGCTGCTCTTGAATGTGCTATGTTTATTTGCAATAGTTTGAAACTTACACTCATTGTATCTTAGTTTTTATTTTTTTATTTTGTTTTAGGTTGGGGGTTTTAGTATGTAGAGTGACATTTCCTTCTTTACATTTGTTGTTTATATATGGGGAAAGTTGTGTCGTAAAAAGAATGTGCTGTTGAATGTGTTATTTTAAATTCAATTAAATTTAAGTTTTATTTCAAATGAAGTCATTTGTTGCCTCTCACTCGATTTGCTGCATGCAGTGCATTTCATTTCGCTGTTGTACCTACACTCATGATCTGCTCTACAGCGTGGGCACCGGCGCGTCAGCTTGGCAGTACCGGCGCGTTTGTGCCCATACTGGCAGCATTTTGAGCGTCGTACCACGTGTAAGTATTCTGTGATTGGACATCTGGTCCAACCAAGATGTATGTATTTTGTATATTTTTTGTAAATCTGTGGGTCCATCTCCAGAGTCAAAAAGGAAGTTCCACTGAATCCGTCTGGAAAGATGGATCTGATGGTGACATGTTCCTCTGTGGGTTCAAGATCGTTCTGTTCTGCCAACTTCTGAAGGACAGTTTCGCGGGTGACTGACGATCAACTAACGCGATTTTTATCTGTGGCCTGAATCGAGCTGGGAATTTCGGTGTTAGAATTCCCTTTCCCAGCTCGTGCGTCACGATGACAGTCTTCAGTCATTCGAGTCCTGCTTTGTTCGCTGTCTGTACGCAGACTCCGTTGGATCTTATGTTTTTAATGGAGACCGGTTGGATGTTAAGGTATGCAGGACTAAAGTCGCATGTCAGGGTTCGTCGGGTGTTGACTTCTGGTGTTTTGCCAAACACCAGAAGTGTTTCTCCATGTTCTTTTTGTTGTCTATACTTCGTTTCACCTTATGTGCGAGCGAAGGCAAAACTGGAAGCGCGAGCACGGAAGCTCCGTGCGTTCAGGCTTTGCTCGAACGCGCGAGCTGGGGAGAAATGCAAAAAGCGCTCGTCTCGCGCTTCTTGCTTTGGCTTCGCTCGCAGATAAAGTGAAACGAAGTATTAGCCCCGAGAGCGAACACAAGCGTCGCTGTGGTCGGCCTTCCACGATTGGCCGAACGCTGACTATGACGTAAGAAAGGGGATTATCATCGACGGAAATAAGAGGAATGAAAGAACTTTAATTTTGACGGTGTTGGCAGTGTTCCTTTAAGAGCGCAATGATTTCAAGCTTCCACCATGCTATTTACAAACACCATCGAACTTGTTGTTTGCAAGGTAATGACGTAACAAGGGGGAACCATAAGAGGGCGCCACCACAACTTCTCGCCGCTAATAGGAGACTCCGGTCCAGCCGCGTTCGCTGTAGAACCTCGCGACGCTATGGTCACTGCCTCCCGAAATTCTAGCACCGAGGCGTAGGTCACAGGGGGCCCCCGGCCCTGCTGGGAGCGCAGCTGGTCCACCTTGCCTTGCAAATGAGCGACTTCCATGGCCAGGAGTGTAAAAGTGTCGCTGAATTCATTGGTGTTTTTATTTAGATCTGACCATGACTCGTGAGTCAGGTTTTTGGCGTGTCTTTTCTTAGAGGGACGACTGCTTCTCTTTCTTAGGAGAAGTGCCGAAGCGCCGAAGTCACTGCTGGGTTCAGTCCGGGGGTGTTGTACAGAATTGACCTTCAAGGTCCCGTTATTGTTCGATTCAGGTCTGTCTCCTCCGAATTAGTTCCAGTTTCGCTCATTCTTTTTGGTTCTGGTATTATTTCGTGAGATTTTCTACTTGGAATTGTGCCCGCGCTAACGTGATAAAAGATCGGTGAGGAGAAAGATTAACTCATGGTCTTTTCTAGATATTCATCCTTTTTTTACTTTAATTTGGTTTTGCACTGTTTTTACTGAAGGTAATTAGCAATCTACTCTCTCTGGACATAATGTAAGTGTGATTACAGCGTTAGGCACTCAAATCAAGAGAAGAGTGATTGTTTAGTTCCAGGATATTGAGCGATTACGCCTCGGAAGAGGAACATTCAATTTTTAAAAGAAATCTTGCAGAAAATAATGTAGATAAGGTATCTTTAAATTCCTGGGTGATCCCGATTACGGATAGGATCCGTATATAATGTTAATATATTTAGTAAATCAGATAATTAAGAAACTTCCGAAAACTAGCCGTCTCATATACTTGCGCGGTCAACGTCTCTTTCCGTCTTCTTCGGGCACAACGACGCCGCTTTTTAGCGTAATGGGACAAGTAAGGTCGTCCTAGAGGTCCAGAACGACCTCTAGGACGACCTCTAGGACGACCTCAAGGACGACGGCAAGGATAGCGCCGTCCTTGAGCATACGATTGAGCGGCGCGTGCCGCTCAATCGTATTTTTATGGCCATATACGCCGTTTTTTGTTTTATCTCAATGGGACAAGTAAGCCTTTTGCCTTAATATCCATACGCAAACATAATTTGGAGTAATTTGTTTGTAAGAAGGCAGATTTACCACGCGGCTAAGCGGGAATCGAACACCTGACCGTGTAATCTGTAGCCTTCCCTCGGCGCTACGAGGAGATAGGAGGGGCAAGTATGCCTCACGGTGCCTGCGATGGCATCTTACCGTCGGCACTCGCAAGTAACTTTCTAACGACGAAGCGTAGCGCCCCACGTGATCTCACGACGTCATAGGGCGGATCATAATGCACCAACGAGTAGCTCAGCGCAACGTTACAGGATTACCTCAGTTGAGGAAACTCCAGCGTAAAAGAGGTACACCCCTTACTCCCTTCGGTCCGCCTCCCGTCGTTTGAATCGCCATCTAGATTTTCGTTTCAAAACTGGGCGTTCCATAGAGTACGGTGAAACGCCATCTAGACATTGCGCTTCAAGGTATACGCATTCCGCTTTGGGGGGACACTGCCGTGCCCCCAAAGCGGTGGCGCGTCCAACGACGGGAGGCGAGCCGTGGGGGAAGAGGGGGGCACTGCTCGTGGATGCAGGGCAGGGCCGTAACTAAGCTAATCTCATCACGTTGGCTCAGTGCAACGTTACTAGATTAGTCCAGTTACGGAACTGCCCATAGACGCTGCTTGCACGAGCAGTGTCTCCACCCCCACGGCTCGCCTCCCGTCGTTCGACGCGCCACCGGTTTGAGGATGGCTGCCATATGGTAACTGTAGTGCATTCTATGAAATATGTATGTTTCGAACACATTTCCTGGTCCTGACAAGGTTCCCTACTCTCTTCTTTAGAACCTCTCTGATGCAGACACCACTCAAATTACTACCTACTTAAATGAGGTGTGAGAGTCAGGTACCCTCCCCAAGGAATGGAAGGAAGCCACAGTCGTTTTGATTCCCAAGCCTGGCAAACCCCTCTCCTAAGAGAACCTGCGCCCGAATTCCCTTACCTTAAGTCTTGGCAAATTGCTTGATAAGGTTCTACAGCTTCGCCTAGACAATATTTTTGCCAACACCTCCACCCTCCCCGAAACCCTCTATGACTACCGTAGTGGTATTTCCACTCAGGATGTACCGTTCCGCCTCAAACACGATGTTCTAGACGCTCCGAGCACTGGCCCATATCGAGCTGTCCTTGCCGCATTCCTTAAGGGGGCAACAAGGTTTAAATTTCGGCGAGTGGGTTGATGGTCATATTGAATGGGTTAAAACAGTAGGCCTTTGACAACCTGTACCACGACCTGGTCCTCGAACAATTGGCAGCCACTGGCTGCGGAGCGAAGGTGTACAGTTACATCCGCAATTTTCTTCGCGACAGATCTGCCAGCTTCGTTTCTTGTCACCTTCGCTCTCCCTCCAAACTTGGGGCAAACCATGGCACCCCGCAAGGTTCTGTACTTTCTCCCCTCCTGTTTAACCTTGCTATGCGAGGTCCCCCTCCCCCTTCTGGATGAGATCTCGGATCTCCGTCATGCACTTTATGCGGATGACATTACTGTCTGGGTAACGACTGGCTCCATCGAACACATCGAAACTCAGATACAAGAAGCTGCTACTGTATACAATCGAGCAATATGCCCGGCGTGGAGGCCTCACATATTCCCCGGCCCACTAAGTCGGAGTTACTAGTCGTGACGAAACACGCTCGCGGACAAGCCGATCTTCCCCTTACCATCACACAAGATGACAAACCTGTCCCACGTATATCGGCCATACGGGTGCTTGGCTTCACGTTACATTCCAACGCTGAGGCAACATAAACTCACCACCAACTCACCACGTAGTGCAACCAAATCATGTCCCTGCTACGCCGCGTCTCTAACCGCCGAAATGGCCTTAAAGAAGCAGATTCCTTACGCCTTGTCCACGCCTTGATTCATACACGCTTACTCTACCAACTACCGTACCACAACCTCTACCATACCGAACACAAAACGTACGTGTACCCTACTACGCAAGGCGCAGAAACTGGAGCTCGGTCTCCCAGTCTGCACAGCCACCGTTTGCCTAGGGCAGCTTAGGGTGACCAACACCCTGGAGGAACTCATAGAAGTGCACCAGGCTGCTCAATTAACGCGCTTGCGCTCGAGGGCTCAAGGGCAGAGTCTCCTTGTCACACTTGGTTTCCCACCCTGTCCCGCTTCCCTCACTGCTGCGGGTCTCTCCCCCGTTGTGCGTGACAAACTCATTGTGGCTCTCATTTCCCGCTATTTGCATCTACCCGTCACTCGGCCCTGTGCGACTATCGCTCGCGCTACCTCCGACGCGCGTATTCTGTAGGCTGCGATACCGTTCGTACCCTCTTTAAGGACGCCAGTCCGCAGGATGCACGCGGGGGGATCACGGTTGTCGTGAACTGTGATATCAGGCTGGTCCACACTGCCACAGAATGTGGCCTCACTGACGTGTCCCTCCTGGAGGAGCGTACGGTCGTCAGGGCAATCCTTTCCACCTTCACTCTCTTCTCTTCCCCCCCCACTCACATTTTGACTCTCACGCGGCCTGTCGCCACTTTCTTTGCAACAGCCTACATCCCTCCCCTGCGTCCCTACTCGACTCATTCCTATCCTTCACCTCCCATAGTTTCCGGTAGTCTGGGTGCCTGGGCACGCAGCCGTCGCCGGTAATGAGTGCGCTCATGCGCTCGCCCGAGAACTCTCACGTCGGGCATTTGGGGAAGACTCTGGAACCATCCGACCAGCCCCTTTCTTACACTCCACTCACCTAGCTGAGCTACGCCTCGCTCGACAACATTATCCTCCTCCTCAGCCTTCCCTTACTCGCAGGCAGGGCGTCCTATGGCGTTAACAGCGCGTCTACCCGCAGTCCGCCTGTGTGCCCGCACTGCGGCGATCGTCCTCCCACCCTTCTTCATATGGTCTGGCAGTGCCAAGCCATTCCCTCTGTATCGCCTCTTCCCAACCCCTCCCTCCCCCCCTTTCCTGGTTTTTGCAACAACAATTTAGATGGCGCTTCTAAAGACGGGAGGGCAGAGCCGTATACTGGGAGAAATTGGCCATTCGTTGGTTTGAATAGGCAATAAGCATCTCGTAACCAACCATTGGCCACGAAATAGCCCCTAGCGGTGGTCATGAGCTCTAAAAATGCGACTCGACTAATTTAAGCCGTTTTAGCGTCGCTAGAGTAAAAAGGTGTAACTCTCGGTGACTGAAAACTTGGCGTATGCGAGGTTTTTGTCACGTCCATATTCAACGGTATAATAAACGAACGCACTGTTGGGTTTGGGAGGTGACGATGTCAGGTGCGGAACCAAGAGTCGGGGCTGTGGCTCGCTGCTAGCATGGCCCCGAGGAAACGGGCCTAGAGTGGGGGTACTGAATAAGAACTTTTATGTACAGTTTATGTACAAGTACGATACAAGTAGCATGGTCGACTGGTTAATCGACTATCGGCAGTCGGCAGTCGGCAGTCGGCGACTTTGGGCTCTCTGAGCCCAAGTTATATAACCTTCCGAGGGCGAGAAGGCCCGCGGAGCGAGAGAGGAGCCTTCCCCGACGTTCGAGTGTTCACATGGTGTTCGAAGTTCGGGGCGGCTGATGCAATTTCCGGGTGTTCTTTCACCAAGGGCAGATGATGCAGTCCCTTCACGTTCTTGCCCCGCTTCGGTGGCTGATGCAAGGAGTCGACGCTCTTGCTGAAACCCAACACCGACAAACCCACACACACACACACAGGCACGCACACGCACGCCGGTATTTCTCCTTGCGAGGGCCGGCGATCCCAGATGGTCTCGTGGCCTCCGGAAGACGTTCTTTCTGTGTTTGGAGCTCTCCTCGAAAGCCACCACCGCCCCGATGACTCAAGCGTCGGTCTCTGGAATCTGAACGTGTGTAGCGCCGTTGGCGCGCGCCGGGGCCCAACGTGACACTAGGCTTTGCTGCCGTTGGCGACAGGTGAAGGCCAGGTCCGGGGGCCTTTCACAACAGCTCCTCCGCCGCCGGGGAGAGGGTCTTGAGGGGGAGCAGTCCACACTGGTCCCTTGAAAGACGCGGTCTCACGGCCGGGCTGGCGACTGAGGTCCAGGCTGGGGTCCACTCTGAGAAGTGGCAGTAACGAAGACCAACAGCACCAAACCGAACTCCGCGCAGGCAAGCGCCCAGCCCCCAATCTCTCCAATCCGCCAGACCAAAACGGACAACAACAAAAAATTGCCTCGCGAAAGTTCCGTACTATTCTATCAACGAAAAACATGCACAAAGAAACTTATTTCCTCCAACAGGTTGCTTTAGCGAAAGAAACTTTTGCAGACTAATAAAAGCCCTCTAACGCTCAACCCAAAATAAAACGGACTACCGTGAGAACAACACATGACAGACCGTAACGTAACTCACATAGGGCATATCCCTATTAAATTCGAGCACGTCCTCCATAATGCAAACTCTACTGAGGGGAAGACCACTTTAAAGGAACTTTACCGCCAACAGAACGAGCTAAAGCCGAACAAAACGCAAAACTCGAACTCCCGTGAAAATAATACTGATCAAACAGCTCACTAAACTAGAGGAAAATCGGACATTTGAAATTATACCTTCTTTTTCCCGAGGGCCACTACCACGGCATACCCTCTTCTAATCCCTCAAACGTCCACTCTATCCGACACCCCGTTTGTTCTTGGTGCCACTGAAACTCTTCAAATCCTTCTCGCTGGACTTGATTCTCGACTTGAAGTCGCAGTCAGGGAGGCCTGACTTGATTTTCAGATCTGACGTGATGACGGGCGGTAAGTTGAATGGATGTATCCGACGCCCGGTGTACCTGGACGAGATCGACGACTTGGCTCGCAACGCTCCAGCGTCCCGAGAATTATCTTCCTCTTTCCGTGTGGAAGAAGTTCGAGTCGAGTCGGATGACCTCTGTGACCTCTTCTTCGCCTTGGACGACCTCTTGGAGCTGTTGCTCCTCCTGTCAGGCTGCTTCTGTCTCGATCCTGCTTCGTCCGGTCTTGATTCATTAGTGTCCCCTGCCACTCTCTTGCTCGTGCTTATGTTGTAGGCCGATGATTCCTGGCGATGGATGTCTTTGCGTTCTCCATCTCCCCGCCTGGACGACAGCTTCTTTTTGTGCGTGCACTTTCCGAGCTTTAAATGACGCTTTTTGCCGGAAGCCTCGTTGTCAGAACGCAGGACTCTGATTCGGCGCAGTCGCTTCCTCCTGCGCTCCGTCCGTCGAGAAGAAGGGCCCATCTCAGCGTCCGAGTTCTTGATTTTAGATCCGCCGCGCCGCAAGCGCGCCGATGTCTCTCGGTGCACACGCTTCGGGTCAGCTCTGTAGCATTCGGGCTCATCCGTGTTTCGACTGGGTCGCCCTTGATCGCTGTCGCCGACGGTCGAAGGCTTCTCCTGTTGGACGACTCCTCGTCCTCTGCCTCGCCGCCTCGTTGAAAGCTTCTTCCACGATGTGCAGTTGCCAAAGTTCCGATGACGCTCTTTGTCGGATGTGTTCGGGCCTGATCGGAGAACGCTGCCCTTGCGCTGGTTTTTCTTGCGTTCTTTTTCTTTCGAAGATCGGCCCAAACAGGACGACATCTTCACATGCCCCGGGCACGGAACTTGATATTTGTCCAGCTCGGTCTCATCCGTGTCCTCGGCAGATGCCGTGCTCTCGCAGCCGCCGTCGGTTGAGGGTTCCTCGTGCTGGGTCACCTCGGGTTCTCTCTCCTTCAACCTGGACAACAGCTGCCCGCTGGACGCCCGCTCGTCGCTCTCGCAGCCGCCGTCGATCGAGGGTTCCTCGTGGTGGGTCACCTTGGGTTCTCTCTCCTCCAACCTGGACAACAGCTGCCCGCTCGACGCGCGCTCGTCGAGCTTCTTGTTGCACCCGGACTCCGTGAATGGTCTGGAGTCCGGGCTCCGCAGCCGCACCAGGCAGGTGTGCTTGATCTCGTCGAAGGAAATCCCAATCACCTCCCTCCTGGTGAGCCGCTTGGACTTCCGCGACGGCGCCGTGGGCTTGATCCCAAAGCCGCACGGGTGCCGATCAGAGCGGTCAAGATCCTGGCTTGATTGCTGGACCGCTTTCTCCGGCATCTCGGCGCTGCTCTCCATGAGCTGGCTGGACTTCCCCGGCGTCGTCTCCGTCTTGGCGTCGCCTTCGTCATCCGGGAAGTCGCCGCCGGACGCCCGAAGAGCCTTCTCTTCTTTCCCGTGATCCCGATCACTCTCAGCCTCCCGCAGCTCGGCTGTTGGGTAGGTCTTGTGCGGAACGGCGTCGGTCTTGCGTGGAACAGCGTCGGTCGCGTCGAAGGAAACACGCTGGTTTCCGGTCACCTCGGTGTCCCCAGCTTCCGTTTTCCTCTTTTCCTGACACACCACTTCTGTCGCTGCTTCCACGTCACTTTCACCGTCGCGCCGCTCGGAGTTTGGGTCGGGCTTCCGAAGAACGGCGACGGTCTTGCGTAGAACAGCGTCGGTCGCGTCGGAAGAAACACGCTGGTTTCCGGTCACCTCGGTGTCCCCAGCTTCTGTTTTCTTCTTTTCCTGACACACCAATTCTGTCGCTGCCTCCACGTCACTTTCACCGTCCCGCCGCTCGGACTTTGGGTCGGTCTTGCGAAGAACGGTGGCGGTTGTGTAGGGAGAAAGACGCCGGTTTGCGGTCATCCCTCTGTCCCCAGCTCCCACTTTCTCCCTTTCCTGACACGCCTTCCCTGTCACCCCTTCAACGCCTGTTGCCGCCCGACAAAGAGCCTCCAACTCCCGCGGTTTCTTCGCGAGCTCGAGCTGCTCGAACTCGTAGTCGAGCCACTCCATTTCACGCTTGTACTCGCGTATCTCGAGCTCCCATCTCGCCGCCTCGAGAGCCTTCTCGTCGGCCCGCTTTCTGCGTTCCTCCTGTTCCCTTTTGCGAACCTCCTCCAGAGCCTCCATGAACTCCTCAACGCTGACGTCTTCGGCCTGAAGGAGTTTTATAATATGCGGTTTTCTTTTTATCTGCCCTAAATCGATTCGTAATTCCGCACACACCTGTACCAACTCGTACCAGCGGAATGCTTCCAGACTCATGATCTAGCTTGTGTTTGCCCTCTTTCTCACTAAAATGCTCGCGTTAGAACGGTCATACAGTCCTAACGACTATCTCCAACCCCCATCGGCAAAACTTAGAGCTAATGGGTCTGGCAGATGGAGAAAGAAAGGGCCGGGCACTCACCCACACAAGAAGTCATGGTCCGGCGAAGTCGATCCCGCCGCTGCCATCCAGTTTGTTGCGTTCGGGAGGGGTCGATGTCAGGTGCGGAACCAAGAGTCGGGGCTGTGGCTCGCTGCTAGCATGGCCCCGAGGAAACGGGCCTGGAGTGGGAGTACTGAATAATAACTTTTATGTACATTTTATGTACAGGAACAATACAAGTAGCATGGCCGACTGCCGACTGCCGACTGCCGATCGTCAAATAACCAGTCGACCATGCTACTTGTATTGTTCCTGTACATAAAATGTACATAAAAGTTCTTATTCAGTACTCCCACTCCAGGCCCGTTTCCTCGGGGCCATGCTAGCGGCGAGCCACAGCCCCGACTCTTGGTTCCGCACCTGACATCGACCCCTCCCGAACGCAACAGCACGTTCCAAACCACAGAAAACTGCGTAGTTGCGATCATTGCTGCTGCGAGATTGAACGCTTCCATTTCACACTATGAATGTCGCTTCCAATGTTGTGACGTCGAGGTCAGCTGATTGGTCGACGGTGTGTCGCACTTTTAGTTAACGCTCTAACCGCCCCTCGATAAAGCCCCTCGATGTGTTTGCGTTTGACTTGCAAGTAGCGTCAAATGCGCCAGTGCACGAGGCCCGAGTCTCCAGCGGCCCTTGGAAGCAAATGGCGGCAGAGCACACGCTCGTGGTACGCGTCTTGCGAAATTTCCATAACACTGGTTGGCAGTACTTGTAAAACACGCCTCTATCAAGGGTGAGTGAGGGGGCTACCTCCCTCCGCGGGGGTTCCACAACTGGCCTAATCTAGTAACGTGGGCTCAGCGGGCGTATGACGTCACTACTACGTACAACAAATAGCGTAGCGGGCACGATAATCCTAAAGCCTCTTGATGTGTTTGTGTCTGTCTTGCAACTACCGTCAAATGCACAAAAAAACGTTGGCCGCGCCACGTGCACCACTTGAAGCGAATAGAGGCAAAGCACAGAAATCAGCGGCCCATGGAAGAAGAGCACTCGCTCCAGGCACATGTTCGGCGCGTTCGCGCAAAAAAAAAAAAAAAATATGTTGTGGGCACTTGAAAGAAACGCGAAGAGTGAATTTATCCACGGGCTTTAGATAAGTCTCTTCCCCTTGCGACTACTTGAGCTAACAAGCTTGCAATCCAAGAGTGCTAACAACTCAAGGCGCTACACGCACGCTCGATAGAAGAAGCCATAGAAACTTCCCATGAAAGCATAACTGCTCACATGCGCCACTTCTGAATAAATTCACGCTCATCTTGGTAGTTCTGATAAATCTGGGGGAGGGGGTATTCGGTCTGTACTGTGTGCAACGCATTCAAAACTACCAAAGGTTCTCCGTAAACAAGCATAACAAATCCCAAGTGATGCGTCACGCACGCATCACACGTTCTGTACTCGCAATGTTTATCAAAATGATCGAGAAAAGCTTACTTCTTGCAGTGCCGCGATGCACTGAAATCCTAGTGGAACAAATAGGGTGCCGCACTTTCTGAATCACTCAGATAGAAATGAGACGCTTGAACAATATTATTTGGTAATGAGTTACGTGGACGATATTAAGACCAAATGTCCAGGAGGGGCTCAGATGATCACGTGTAGTGCGAACACTTTGTTGGGTACATTCTTCGACTTCTCGAACTAACAGAGTATCGTGGTGTAACTTTGAATCCGTTGAATAGTTGGGAAAGAGATATCAACAAAGTGGTTTCCCGTCATGCATCCGCGTACGCTAGCCCACATTGTTTTATTAGAAACAAAAAGAAAACCAACCACACATACAGCCTACCATTGATATAGGTAACAAGAAATATGTTTCTTGAGTACGGATTTGTAAGACGAGCTTGAGCAGCAGAGGTCGGCTACTTATTATTGCCGCTTTCGACGACGGCCTCCAGTTACTAATTACATGTAATGCTGTTTTAAATATTATGAAAACGAGTTGAAGAGCTCCCTGTCGTGAACCGGAACTGATAGCATTGGCGATCATGTTAACGACTATATCCTGACTTGCGGAGTGAACTACGCGATGATGTCGAACGTGTTTGGAAGCTGTGCCGCACGTCGGTCTCAACGTTTAGCGGAAAAGCGTCTTCATACCTGGGACTAGTTGCCACTTCGAGCCAAATGCTTCAAAATGCCCCAGTTTTAAATGCTAAGCATTCATAAAAAAGAACGAATATAAAACCTTAATGGCAATTAAGGACGACTTAACTAGAAAGAAAATAGGAGCCGATAGACACAGATAAAATTTGACAAAAAATAATTTTAAGAAAAAGTACCTGATCCCTAAACATAGGGGATCGCAGAATACGCGAAGAATTCCAAACGAGTAATTTCGTTCAAAAATTTATTCATTGCATATCGTTCCGAAGAAAAAGAAACAACAAAAAGTACACTCGTTGGGAGAGTTTTGTTTTCGCAAACTAAAGTTCACAATCGCGTACTTCATTAACAATAGACTCTAAAGTTCCTTTGAGGAAAAAAAAAAGCGAAAGAAACAGTAGCTGCCTTACAAAGAAAGCGCATTTAAAATAAAACCAACATTTACGAGAAAAAAAAGAAAAAAAAAAGACCACAAGTACACACAGGGTAAAACATGTCAAGGAATGTTCTTGCTAGGTTCTTTTTGCAAGTTTCGTACGAGGTTGGCAAGCGGTTTCTTTCGAAGTGCTAAATTTTGGCAACGATCCCTCCTGTGGACATTTGTACGATGGAAGTGCACAGAAAAAAAATTAAAGTGACACCACGGTATAGAACAAAGACGGATGAGAGCCCAACCCAGTACGGTGGCGGTATTCTTTTTTCGTGAAGGCCTAAAGCTTTGTAGGTAGAAAAGGGGCAGTCACCAATCTACATCATTTTGCACTCAAGTTCGGACATCTAAAAAAAAATAAAAAAAAGAAAGCGAAATAGAAATAAAAATAGCAGCCATGAGAAGCCTACTTGTTACTCAAAATTAAAGTCTGCCGAGTTCCATTCTACATTTTGTTTTCATTAAAAAAAAAAAAAAGTGGCGACACCATTGTACTTTTTTCCCAACTTTTCGGCGAGTATAAAAATAAAGATAACAACTACAAAAAACTAACACTGTCATAGGCTAAAAAAAACTAAACAAAGAAAACAGGTCAACTTAAACAAAAACAAGAAAACCGATAAGGCAATTCGAAAGAAGGTGGGGAATGCCCAGGATCGTTGAGCAACAAAGCTCTGCTGACTCGAACACGTGGAATAAATTAAGGGCACACTCGCTAAAGCAACGCTCGCATTACTGAACGTCTTAAGAAAACCGCGCCGTCTCATTTCGCAAACTGCGCTCGCCGGGAACCTGCCGAGAGGAACAGTTGCGGACGACGACGCGCAACGGGAAACCGCCGCTCGCCGTGCCGAGTGCTCGACTAGCGCTTTTCTCGGGGGAACACACAAAAAAATGCCTCTTGAAGGGAACTTGAGGACTCGCCGCCTGCCTCGTCTCAAGAGGACGCCTCAGAGGTCCGCGCGTGTGCGTATGTACAAAGTGGGAATATTACAAAGCCGCGATTGGAACTCTACAGGTCCGACGGCGGTGTGCCGCTGCTATCACAGTTCCGTCACTGGAATCATCTTGATGGGCGACGTGGCCGCCTGGCAGATGGTGGCGTCCTCGTCGCCGCTCGTCTTGTGGTACTGGGGCTCCTTGGCGCCGCTGCCCCACTTACTCTTCAGCAGGCCCGCCACTCGCTCGCGGAAGCGGAACCCCAGCAGCACGATGAGGGCGAAGGAGACGGCCCCGGCCGCCACCACGCCGATGATGATGTGCCTGCGGACGTCCGCGTCGTAGCAGCCCAAGTCCCCCTCGCTCAAGTCGCGCACTAGCTTGTCCTTGAGCGCCGATGGACCGCCGCCGCAGCGAATCTGCCACGTGTCGGCCGTCAGCGGAGCGCTGGTGGCGTTGCGGGACGCGCATAGCTGCCACAGCCACAGGGCGCTGCAGTTGCACACCAGGGGGTTGTCCCGCAGGTCCATCTCCTGGAGTTCGTCCCAGTCGAGTAAGGACGCGTCGAAGGACCCGAAGGCGTTGCCCCGGAGGCTGACGCGCCTCAGCCTGGCAAGGCCATCGAAGGCGCCCGGCTCGATGCGGTTCAGGTTCACGTTGTGCGTCAACACGACCGTTTCCAGGTCCGCGTTTTCGGCGAAAGCACCTCTGGCGACGAGACGCAGCGAAGGCGATCCGCTGACATCTACAGCACGAAGCAGCTTGAGGTACTCGAATGCCTGCGGTCGCAGACTTGGGAACTTGTTTTGGCCCAACTGGAGTTCTTCGAGGCGCCGAATGTGCTGGAATGTTCCAGTGGGTACTTCTTCCAGCTCGTTGTCGTGGAGCTTGAGCTTGCGCAGTCCAGACAGCTGTTTGAAGGCACCGGCCTGAATGGTTTTCACGCCGCAGCCGTCCAGCGAGAGCTCCTCCAGTTGACGCAGCATGGCGAACGCCTCTTCCGGAATGTTGGAGAACATGTTGAGGCCCAGGTCAAGGCTCAGCAGCTTCGACAGTGGGACCAGGGCCTGACTCGGGATGGTCACAAACTTGTTATCCCTCAGCACCAGGGTCTTAAGGTTGCTGAGTCCCACGAAGGCGCTATCCGCCAGCCTCACCAGGCGGTTCTGCGAGAGGTCCAGCTTCTCGAGCTTGCGAAGCGGGGCAAACATACCGGAGGGCAAGTCGTCGATGAAGTTCTCGCTGAGCAGCAGCGTATGCAGCTCGTCGAGACCGATAAACGTGCCATTGTCCAGCTGGTCCACCATGTTCCGATGAAGCAGCAGCACGTTGAGGTGCTTCTGAGCGTGGAAGATTCCCTTCTCGAGAGAAACGAGCTGGTTGTGAGAAACGTCCAGGTAGCGAAGGTTGCCGTACACACCGAACGAGGACATGGCGCTCCTGATGTGGTTGTTACTCAGGGTCAGCTCGCGTAGGTTTGGGTTGAGCGTTATGGGAACAACCTCCAGGTAGGCCGCATCGCACACGACGCGGAGGTTCTCATCGTCGCAGACACAGCGCACGGGGCAGATGGCCAGGGCGCCTTGGAAGCCCCACACCATGCACCAGACGAGAAGCAACGGCAGCCACAGCGCCGACTCCTGAGGCCAGAGAGGCATCGCGGCCTCACGTCTGCGATAACAAAAAGAAAAAAAAAAACATTCAGTCAAGAACGCCGGCGATACACTGAAAGGTCGCATACATATTTAAGCCATCATTGCACCAGTTGAATCAGCACAGCCCGGCATATTGTGTTGAAAAACGAAAAAAACAAATGTATACAATACTTTCGAACCTCGCAATTCAATGCAAAGTTGGAAAGACCGCCCTCGCTCTTTCTCGCGAGAGCTGAAATGTGGTGCCACCAGCGTGCAGATAGCACCCAAACAACTTCCGGATCTGAACTAGAGGCGGGTTTCCAATTATTTGCGAAATTAAATATACACGCTATCTTCTGGAAGTGGCCACTTACAGCACTTTCAGACTTAATTCACTTTTGATGAAAGAATAATGAGTAAACATTTCGAAAATATACGAAACCGGCAGACTGCGTTTGTTGCCAAACAAAATAGATGAAATAGATCCGCACACTGCCAAGAACTAGCGTAGCAAAGGATCACTGAACCGCACATCCGGAGATAAAAAAACTAAAAAAAAAAGAGACGTAGGTAGACGAGTCATTGGCTCCGTCGGGGCAAATGATGGTCTGATCATCCTCAGTCCTGGCGCGCGCCGTTAACCGGTTCATGAGAAGCCCCAGATGTCCGCCAAGCGTCCAGTGAGTCTCTCAGCCCGCCCGATCATCCAACCGTAATGGCGATCCATTGTCATCGCCGCCAACCGGCTCGCTTCGTCTCCCGGCCGCGGGAGACGGATTAGAGTCGGCCATTGGTCTTCATTAGCCCTTTGTGTTGTGCTAACCCCTCGCATTCCTTTATCTGGCCACAAAAGAAGGCGACCGACTTGCGCCGCGTTGTCATTGCCAGATCCATTTATTTGACGGGTCATCAATCGACGTCCCCTGACAGTTGCCGACCGACCGAGACATCGTCCTCAAGCTCCGAACGTGGAGTCGCTTTAGCTGCTGCGATATCAGATTGCGCTATTACATACGACCGCTGAAGCCCGCCTTTGCTCAGCAATTGGATCTAGTATACCACAGGGCCATACCGACTCTGACATTTTACGCGATAACTAGCACGTCACGTGAAAAAACGAAAGGAAGGACAGGTACAAAATAGCCGATAAGCGCCTGCTTATGACAAATAGCGATATCGGCCTAGTTTACGCGCAGTCATCAACTTGCATAACAATTATTCATCAGACGCACGATGCGCCCGAGAAACAAGTCAGTCATATTTGTCACGTAGGCGTTTCCACATCGGGAAGTGTGCCGGCCGTAAGATATAGCGTTCGGCGTATCCACCGTGGAAGAGCTTTATCTCAGTGCAGGGCATGTTCATGAAGCGAGACTAAATGACGACGATCACACGGTCTTTCGCGTGAGCCTGAACCTTTCGCGGCACCTCCTTGGCCACATTAGAAAGTTTTAGGGAACCGTTTTTTGCACATCGGATACGATACGGTATGCCCACTTCGTACCTGAGGGCTCATCGTACCCTATCGGATGTGCAAAAAACGGTTCCCTCAAACGCCCTATTATTAATACTCTACTTTACCGTATCTAAACTCGAGAGTCTAGAGGCTCGATCTTAGACGCGTCCCGGAGGTGCCTGCCTTCCGTGCGCGATGCACAACCACCGCCACTTCAGGGTTTCTCTTTCTCCCTGGCTTCTTTCTCTCTGGCTTCTTTCTCTCGCTACTGCCAAAGGAGACGCGAAGACGCTATCCCAGTGCTAATGCATCATACAAAAGACAGTCTGCCAACACAGTCTGAGGCGAATTTCTTCGTCGTAGGACGACCCCGTCACGTTGGTGATGCAAAAAAGCTGCCTCCAGACAATGTCGAAACATAGCTACACGTATATGCGTGAACCAAACATGCTTGGAAGATGCGTGAGGCGTTTCACGCGGATAATCTCCTCATCGTGTTCTCCAACGAACACCGCGTCTTTTGCACGATGTATGTCGAGGGGGACTGCGCCTTATTGCGACTTCATACGATATTGTTTTACGCCTCTTTGGACGTCCGTCGCGCTCCGCAAACTGTGTTCGCCTCGGCGCGTGGCAGTTTCTGCGCCAACTATTCCTCCGTCGAATTGGTGCATGTTATGCACCGCTTCACGCTTTCCCGCTAAATTTAGCCATCGCGCCGCAACGGAGGGACGCACACTATGTCACGGTTCGGTGTTCCTAGAAATGCTATCGCTTTTAAGACATCTCGGCGCCCATGGGTACAACCGAATTTATCCCTTCGATGGCCAGCGTTACCCCGAGAGCAACGGCTTAAGCATGATTTGTCTGATCCCACTCAATTTGCGCCTCGACACATTTAGTATCCTGCGTCGCAAAGGCGAGGAAACCTGCGCTTAGCAGTGTATGATCGAAATGCATATAATAATAATAATAATAATAATAATAATAATAATAATAATAATAATAATAACAGCTTTATTTGCCATGTAGGTATAGTGGAAGAAGAAAACAAAAATAGTCCAAGCATCTTGACTGCCCCCCCCCCCCCCAATCCATATTTATTTTTATTGTTTTGTTAACGCAAACATAAATTATGCATCGCTGAACGTTTGCTGGGGAATTACGCAATGCAGGCCTGACGCTTTTACATTGCGTAATGCCACAGCGCAGACATCATGTTTAGGTCTAAACGGATGTTCCACCTCATGATTCGCCGAGCTGATTTCCTAGATCGTAATGACTGGCTCTTTGAGTGTTTTGCGGGTAAGTAGACGCGCAGGTATTTCTTGGAGTGCAGCTCGGGAGCGGGGCGCGGAAACGACACGACAGGATGCACTGAGGGCGTACCGCGTACCACTCGATGATTATACACCTTTTTCGTTTAGCCTCGCACCCAGCCACGTTGTCCCCCTATCCGGTATGCGTTCCGAACAAAAAGCAAGATATTACAACCCCGAACAAGTAAAAAAGTATAGAAGGGTCATAAGAAGAACGACTGACAGTTGCAATAAAAATGTTAACTCGTTCTAATGTCGAAGCGAGAGGAAAGCAATATTTTCACGCATACCGGAAGTTCCAGAATTGAAGATGGCGGCGCCCACGTAGAAAGTGTACATGAAGGCCACAGTATATAGAGAGGCTCGCTAAGCTTCGTGGCTTCCTCAGTATTTTTTTTTCTCGTTTTACCGATGTCATTGTTTTAAGGAAGGGTGAAATTATTTCGCACACAACAGTATACTTTTTTTTTTTTTTAAATATGAAATTTTGTCGTCACAAACTGTAGTCACTGACAGCTAAAGAAACGCAAGGTGCGGCTAATTGTGTTCACACACCTCTTTCTTCGTGATTAGTTCTTGGGCGTTCTTATCGGCCAATGCCGCAATCCGATTGGCTGAGCAGGGAGAATGAGATGCGCCGAACTCGTCAACGCGCCCTGCGTTTCTTAAAGGGGTATTCCGGCGTTTTCTTCGTAGTCCCGGACACTTAAGACTGCTCACGTGTAGGAACGCGAAAGTATTCCTACACGCAGCGCATTCCTACAGGCAGCGCGCCAGGTCTCCCTATCACCCACGGCGCTCCAGCGGTGACCTTACACGTTCCGCCACTGCGCAGGCGCGGCTAACCCTGCCGGCTTCACGGTGGCTTTCGTGACGAAGCCTTGCGTTGCTGTGCTTTTCTTTGTGTTTTATTGCTGAAGCGCGTCCGCTTTGACCTTGAGCGCACCCCCCGGCTTCCGTGACGAGGCATCTGCGTTGCTGTGCTTTACTTTGTGTTTTATTTCTGAAGCGCGTCCGCTTTGACCTTGAGCGCACCCCCCGGCTTCCGTGACGAGGCATCTGCGTTGCTGTGTTTTTCTTTCTGTTTCATTGGGAATAGGGATTTAGGTGCCTTTTTTCTGCAACAGACGGTTACAGAAAACCCCGGCTTCGCTCCATGGGATAGTTAATGCTTTCGCATTAAAAGAGTGACGTCAGCTGAGAAGGCATGGATTCAATCATTAGACAACGAGATTTTGTTTTCAAGTGATTACAAGTGGTTTCAAAGTTTCAAACGTATGCCTTAGAAGCTCGCTCCAGCACCCACGCAAAAGCACGAAAAAAAAAAATGCTCGGCACGGTCCGTTTTTAGTCCGTCTGCTAGACCTGCAAAGCGCGCCTTCCCCCGACGTCACTGCACTGAAAAGCGCGGGTATAATATTTGAATGGTGGTTTGTGCATCGTTTTCACTTTACAATTTCTCATGAAATATTATGATTTTCGCGATACTAAATGGCATGCTGAAAAGTGTCAATACCGGTGGTTCTGAAATTATAGTTAGTTAGGGTAGCTAAAACAAAATCGCCGGAGTAAAACAGCCCTTTAAGCCGTCAGCGACTATGGATGTAAATGGGAGGAGAGGTAAAAGTACAGGCAAGCTGGTGAATTGCAGACATAACTAAACCTGAGACATCTTTCGGTGTCTCGGATATAGTTATGTATGCAGAAAAACGTGTTTGCGTGAACCGTAATAGAAAAAAGAAGCGGCAGAACAGAAAAGTGACAAAAAGTATAGCGACAAAACCAAAAAGAGAAGGGCGAAATTCTCAAAATCTAGGGTTTACGTACACTGTACTCGTTGTGACATCCAGAAAAAAAATAAGAATTGCTCGAAGTTCATACGCGGCGGATGGTAGTAATCAGAAGGTTTGGTTGTCGGGCAAAGAAAAAATGATGCTTTTTGGCGTATGAAACATGCACGTCTTGATAAGATAATATATAAGTAATCTTAAATGCAACATCTTAATTCACCCCATAGGAGGAAAGGTTAGTAATGCTTCGCAAGGAGCCGGAATTTTTCTTTACCAGAGTTCTTAAGGTTAATACGATGATATATATCAAGTACTAATCACCTCCGCCTGGAATGCCTAGTCACGCGATAACAAAAACAAAACAAACGAAAAATTGCGCGAACTTGTTAACATTGCTGAAATCAGGACGCCCATTCTTCTCAGGCTCAAGTGGAACTTCGTTAAAAAAAAAGGAGAAAAAAAGCAAAAGAGTGAAACTTTGCAGGCCCGCAACCAAGACACGCGAATGACGCATGCGCCAGTAAACGGCGATGCCCCGGATTGCGTGGCTGAGGCCGGGTGGAGAGCACTAATCTTGGCAAGAAATGCACTTGAGATGGGGAAGGGGCCGCTTTTGTGCCCCGCATACGTCATCGAAAGACTCAAGTGCCGCCTCCCAAAGTGAGTTGGTAATGAAGTCTGAGCGGGCCCGCGCTGCGTCAGCAGCCCCAGAGTGGGGAATGCGGGAGTCCTCCTCAAAGTTGGGGAACTGGGGCTCTTTCCCGGTTCCCCCTTTATTGCTTTCGCATCTGCTGGAATTCCTGAGCGCCATGTGGGAGCCCCTTCTCCTAGCGAGGCCGTGCGACGTCCACGACTCCGACAGAAAGGCCGCAAGGCGGGGCACGCAGAGCCTCATATTCGAGGTCGGCAGTATCTCGCTCAGAGAAATGAACGTGCAGTGTTTAAGGTCACCCACGTTCCCGTTGGGAGGATCGAGTTCGTTACATTTTCGGCGGACTATCGACGGGGAGAAGCCCCGAATCTACTGCGGGAAGAACGATATGTTGATTAGGTCATGAGATCGCCCTTGCAAATGGTTGTCAGGCAACCAGGCACAAGTTAAAATAATAAAAAGAACAAGGTAAGTCCGTTGCGTCAAACCACATTGTCTGATCGGGCTCAAAAAAGCTTGGGAAATGTGGCGAAGTACGTAGCTCAAAATATAGACAATGTAAGTTAAGAAACAATAAGAAACGTGAACAAAAGCGGGACTTCTGCTGAACGATTCTTGCTTGGGAAACTGGGGACGTTTGCTTATGAGCGGAGCACGAGCCAAGGCAAGAAAAGCGAGGACAGGAGTTCCTTCTGATATTGGAGCCGACACGAAGCTCCAGTCATCGACCAGCGAGAACAACTCCCGGCGTAGCTCACAGGAGAACAAAAGCTCTAGGGGAGACATTGACGTCCCGGCTTTACACGACTGCATTCTCTCCTTTTACGTTCAGGCTACCTGTGCACGGTGCACAAACCCGAAACTGTCACAACGCGCTTTCATTATGTCATTCTCCGAATTGCCCGCACCCTCTCTCTCTCTCCCCCCCTTCCCCCCTTTCCCATACACAAGACAACACCCACCATTCACAAAACTTCTCGAATAACAGCGATCCCCTGACGCCGTCAGGCGGTCGTCCCCGAGACCCCAAAAAATCCCCCAGAACGTGGGCCTGTCTCACGAACCAGAGGCCGTGGGCCGCCCAAAATGAGTTCCTCCCCCCCCCCCCCCCCCCCTCCCCTCCCCATCCCGATCGAATGGGACTGGATCACACCTTACAACCTCGACGTGGGACGTGCTAACGGTCTCCGTTGCCTGACATAACGGCGTTTCTCGGAAAAAAGAATAAAATTAAATAAAATAAACAAAAAACGTGCCTTCTACCTACGACGGACAAGCGGCCCACTGCGCGCACGGTCGGACGGCGGTCTCGCAGTCACTTCCGCCGCTGCAATTAGGTGCGCTCCGAGGCAGGGATTACATTTTTCTTGTTTTCGTTTTAAGCGCCTCGGGCGCGCTTTAATTGCGGCGCGGGCGGGCGGGGAACGGCAGTCGGTAATGCCGGCCCCAATCATGAGCAGCAATTAATGCGCGCCGAGAGACGCCCGGCCCGTAAGCGGCCGGACGCCGCCGTTCGGAAGGGCCGAGCAGCAATCACGGCGTCAGCAACGTTAACGCTGACGAAGGGGCACGCCGCGCCGGCAGTCGGTCTCCGAGCGCCCCGCTGCGTTTCGGACAACGAAGGCGGAAGAGGCAGCAGGGGCACGCCTGATGCGATTTTACAGCGACACTGTTTATGGCTAGGGTCCCTTGGATTTTTCGTGTGCGTCAACAAAAATGCAGGTCCCGAATTTGATGCAAAATCGCTTGATTCTATGCAAGAGCTTATTCGTCTCAACACTTGGATATGCATTTTCAGTAGGTTAGTTATCAATAGGTACCATTTTCAAGATCAGTAGACTCTCAGGTAGATCATAAAGGTTTCTCGAGGATTTGCCGCTGTGCGTCCCGCGTCGGCCATGTCTACGCCTGCACCGCCCTCTCTTTGCAGTCATTCCAAGCGACTGCGTACCTAGTTTACTTTCCTTCCGCTCTCCCGGGGTGGCAGTCCCGTCGCGCGTGTCTACTTTCCGCCGGGTGGCGGTCCCGTCGCGCGTGTCTATACTTAATTTCATTTTGGATGCACCCCAGGAAAGGCTAGAAGCGCGAGCTCCTTGCTCAAGGGCACATCACGACGGCACAAGCTCTCGTGCATTAAGGGCTGCTGCCAACGCTATGAGCTCGCGCTTCCAGCTTTCGCTGCGGTACAACGTAAGGTGAAACGGAGTATAGTATTCTCCGGCTCCTCGGGGCGGCGATAATCGTCCACGGGAATGTATATAAAAAAACAGAAAGACAAGTTGCCGTTCTCCATTTTCAATTTCACTTCTCTCGTCGTAATAGGGAGGATGTTGAAATCGTCGTTGGCGATTTCAACATCGACATCTCGAGACCGGACAAGAAGTGATTTACGCAATCTGTGTTGGAGTGCTTTGGTTTCATGAGTCACACATATTGTGCAAAACCACACCACTCACCACCGCGGTCGTGCATGGATTTTACTCTGGCTAAGAACGTGTCCAAGATTGTACCCAAGCCGATCAGTGCGTACGATAGCAACTACAAGGCCATCGTCACCACCATCACGACCAAATGATCCACTGATCAAGACAAATCGAATTTTTACGTTCTTTTGGTTCGCCAAAATTTTATAGATTAACCGGATAAAATAATTAACCACGGTTAAAGCATTAATCGATTAATCGGTAGGTTAATCGATCAATTGCCCAGCCTTACACCAAAGCACAGTTTACAAACAAACCGGCGTTTGCCCACACCGGGTGTGAGCAGCGCGCGTGCGCAGAAACCAGATTCGCGTGTAGCGAAGCATCTGCGCATACGCAGTGCCGACAGCAGCGCCACCGCGGATGCGTGACGTCGGAGAGTTAAGTTGGTGCATAGCAACGTTACTAGACTAACCCAGTTGTGGAACTCATGTGGAATTGGAAAATCTAAACGGCGCTTCAAACGACGGGAGGCATACTAAAGTTAGTGAGGGGGTCACTCACTTCACTACGCCTCCTGTCGTTTGAAGAGCCGTCAAGATTTTCGTTTCATAACTGCGTGTTCCATAGGGTACGTTGGAACGCCATCTAGACGCTGTGTTTCTAAACGTACCTATTTCATAGAATACACTGCAGTTATGGTAGCAGCCGTCCGGCGCGTCGAACGACGGGAAGTCAGCCGTGGTGAGTGAGGGGGTGTACTGCTCGTGCAAGCAGCGTCTATGAGCAGGTCAGTAACTGAGCTAATCTAATAACGTTGGGTAAGTGGTATTCACTGGCGGCCATAGCTGAGTTCGCTGCTCCTAAACGCGTCTTGACGACAAGCTTCCAACACGCACATTGCACACTATGAAGATTGTCCTTTTTAAGAGGCCATAAAAATTAAACGAAGACACTTAAGACTGGCTACGTGTAGGAATGCGAAACCATTCCTACACGCAGCGCATTCCTACGAGCAGCGCGCCACGTCTTCATTTTTCACACGGCGCTCCGGCGGTGACATCACGCTCCCCCACTGCGCAGGCGCGGCACCCCCGCCGGCTCCACGGCTTCTGTGACGATGCATCTGCGTTGCTGCGCTTTTATTTGCGTTTTATTTCTGAGGCGCGACCGCTGTGACTTCGAGCGCCCCGCCGGCTTCCGTGACGAAGCATCTGCGTTACTGTGCTTTTGGCCAATGGACCTTTAGGTGGCGTTTCTTTCAGTCCATGGGAACTTAGGTGCCGTTCTTCGCTGCTACAGACGACGCCGGCTTCGCTCCATGGGACAGTTGTTCTGTCGCATTAATAAGAACTCATCCCGATCATGCGCTGTGCACTAACCTCCAATGTGGCGTCCGGTGAATACCACCTATAGTAACAAACAGCACAAAGTAGCAACACGCACACTGCTCATACACCGTACGAAAGCTGCAGACACGATGATAGAATTAGATGCGCACACGCCGCAAGCATACGTCAGAATCATGTTTGCTTTACACATACGTATGCATCCAACATGTCTGAAGACAGGTTTTGTACGACGAATGTGACGTTAAACAAGAAGCGCAGGGCGTGGCGTGTCCAGAGCAGCTGATTATCGTTCGGCAGCCAATGAGATTGCAGTGATGTGATTGGCCTAAGCCGTTTTGGAGCACCTTTCGGAGCAGCCAAAACAGTGTTTTGGAGCAGCAAAAATGGCCGTTGGAGCAGTCAAAACAGTGTTTTGGAGCAGTAAACGTGGCTTTTGGAGCAGCCAAAACAGTGTTTCAGAGCAGCAAAAAGTGGCTTTTGGAGCAGATATTCTTAGAAAAATTAAAATATTAGTTTCAAGTGCTGGACAAATGGGGGGCACTTTGCTCGCTGCAATAAACAAATTAGGGTCAAGTTAGGCCGCCTGGGAGTCATTCAACATGTTAACTAAAATGCCAATGACATGACACATTTTGCAATGCTTCAGTTAAATGATACACATATATGTACCCGCTATAGATAAATACGAACCAAACTGCACATATTAAATTTATTTGAAAATGACCAGTTTAGAAGTAAATATAAAAACATAAAGTTGACTAGTTATATAATATGATAAATTGATCCAGTCTCCGACTGATGAAACACATAACTACTGCAGTGCAATGCGAAACTGTACACAAGAAAATGGTGCACTACGAATAGCGGATGCTTTTTTTTTTTTTGCTTTTCGAAACTTTCTGCAAGGCTGCTGCAAGCCTCGCTTTGCCTTTGGCAAATAATGAATGTCCACTTTCAATGACTCCAAAGAGACATCGAGACATCCCCCAAGTGTACAATGCAGTAGGCGTTGCCCAGCAGCTCCGAAAAACCGCTTGCCACCGTTTTACTGGTTCCCGATGTGCCAAATTTTTATTAAAAGCAAGCCAACGTAAATCAATGGCTTACAAACGTCCCGGCTGGTGCCTCTGTCGTGCAAACATGTTCGCATTCGCGTGAGGGCAACTTCGGCAGCTTGCAGTTGCACGTGCTTCGTTGCCCGAACGGAGATGGCCGTTCGATCGAAACCGAAACCATGCCACTCCGCTCCGTCGCCAACTGGTTCCCAAAATTGTATGCAAAATATAACGGTCCAGCATACGACAAAAACAATCCAGCGGCACGTGCTCGCCAGGCCGGCAGGCGAGGTACATGCTAAACACACAAAGAAAAAGAACCTGAGCGCATCAATGCAAGACGTCGCAAGTCATGGTCAAAAAGATTTTGTAGTGCTTTGTGCAACGACTGAACCGAGACAAACAAGCGCGCTGTGCGGGTTCAGCGTGCAGACATTGCCTTCTTTGCTTTAGCTCACTTCTCTTCACCAACTTTCTTTCGCGGCAGACTTTTCCCGTACCGGGGTCCCTCTATAAAAAAAGCCCACCGAGAGAAACCTAGGTATTTAATACTTCGACACAGCAGTCTTTCAGTTCAAGAGGGATTTTTGAAGTAGCGTATGATTTAAAGAAAAACAGGAATGCTGATGACCTTGCGGCAGTCCTTACGTTACAGTTTAGAAAGCGCCATACCTGCAGCGACGTGGGCACGGCAACACCCGACGTCATGCAACCGCGGTGACTGTTAGGCAGGGACAAAATATAGTTTTCCCACGGCCGTTACTTTCAGAAGCGAGTGCTTCAGCTCATAAAGTAATTCCCGCCGCGCAAAAACGTGGTTTCGTTTCACAACATGACGGCATGGCTGGTACCCGGCACGCTAGCGTCGGAGCATCCGCACACACTTGCATCTATCATTACAAAAATTTTAAAAAGACGCGAGACGAGACCCACGACTGCCACGAGACGAGACGACGAGAGCGCGAAGCTAGAGACGGCGGGAAGAACCATGCAGGACTGGATGGACGATTGATGCAGGGTACTTTGTGTCGGGCGGCCTCTTGCGCCACCTAGCTCACACAAGCTCAATTACGGTACTCAGCTTAGTTTCGATTTTGAAAGGCGACCGAAATTTGTCTTTTGGCGCAGGCTTGGCGCAGATTACCCATATTTCGGCAAAATGTAGCAGGATGTAGCAGGGTCAGTCCCTTGGCGCAGTTTGGCGCAATTGGCGCAGCAATCACATCACTGAGATTGCTGCATTTAGTCGACAAGGAAGCCGAAAGAACAAATCACAAAGCAAGGAAAGCGCATACGACAAGTGGCTTATTGTAGCCATGCATCTTGCTGGACGATTCGTTCGCCTTGCATTTCGTAAGCTCTCCGTGACAATGCGGAGCGCAAGTTCGTCTGCTTCTTTTGTAGGGGTTGCAGTGACGTCAGAATGCCGAGCTCCGATTGGCTCTGATTGAAAGGATAGTGGGCAGACCTCAAAGCAAGCTGCCTTGAGGTCTACCACTATCCTTTCAATCAGAGCCAATCAGAGCACGGCGCTCTGACGTCAACACAACCCCTGCAAAATGAGCAGACGAACTTGCGCTTTAAGGTTGGTTCATACGTTTGCGGGTGACTATTATCGAGCACGGTGTGCCCACTTTTGACCGCAATAACGACGAGACGAGAGTAAAGACCCTCTATACCCTCTAGAAAATCCTCCCCCTCCTCGTCTTCAAAGTTCCAATTGCCACCACCACTCATTGGCCGAGCGGGGGTCCAGTTTCGGTTCGCCAATTCCGTCCGCCATTTCTGCTCTCCCGTGTCGCGGCCACGCATTCTCCGGCGGCGCATGGGTGCCGCCCTAACCGACCTCACACTTTTGTTTCTTCTTATTACGTTTACTTCGCTTCATCCGGACAACAGCAGGGCAGGTTGTTGCCATTTTAGATTCTACCGTGTCCTCTCCAGCTTTGGCCTTTGTGGAAGTTCGTCGACGCCCGCATCACTGGCTCGGCATCTGGGCAAGGCGAGAGAAGGTGAGCAATGGCGGCTGTAATGTGACCCGTGTGCAACGTGTATATACATACAAGGGTGTTGGCCGCCCCTCGAAGCTTCTTTTTCTCATCGCTACAGCGTATGTCGCGTGTATTGCTTTTAGAAACGGCATCGACATCGAATCGAACGACATCGAATCGAACTGCAGCTAGGACGCTGCAGTTCGATTCGCTAGGAATCACATGGGCGTGTTTACAAAAAACAACATTCACGTTTTTCACCTCTTCGTCTCTTCGGCGTGTAAAGACAGAAAGGAAAAGGAACAAAGAGTGATGATATTTGCTGTCCAGTTTTTTGCGAACGAGCGAATCGGCGACACCGAAACTACGGTGTACTTTGCTCCGTTCGCAGCGGAAGATCACTGCTTCGTATTGCAGAACAGAAACGTGCACTATTTCGGACTTATTGCCTCTCCGATGAGGAGCACGTGAGATTAGTGTGATCTGGCTCGCAGTTTAACTTTCGTGTACGCACGTTTATGAAGTGGAAGATTGCATCCGACCTCGAACCAAATGATCCGAGCAGACGCACAGCCGAAGCCTCGACAAACCTCGGGTGCCTGCTCCAGACGTGAAGCAATGGAAAGACACGCCCAGTAGCATAAGGTGTCAGGGACACCGGCAACTCACATCCTAGCGAGAACACGAAAGCTGCGAGTCGTAATCACGCTGAAAACGCCGATCTAGCAAGGGTTTCCTAACAGTCACCTTGTCGCGGCGCTCGGCGAAAGGGCAGCCTAGGAGGCGCTAGCGTCGAAATGAAAGAGGGAGAGACTCGCGGAGAGAAGGAAAGAGCGAGAGATTCCCGAGGGAAAGAGGGCAGAGCGCTTCTTTCAGTACAGACAGGTTTTAGACGAGAGAACAGACTGGCGCCGTCTACCAAGTAGCCGTGTAACTCATCAGCTCTGCGTATAACTCCACTGAGCGTTTAGCGGTTTTTTCCGAGGTCATATTTATGTCGTATATACGATAAATTGTCACTCATAATATTGTCAGAATTTTTTCGATCGCGTTGTAAAGATGCGTAAGATACGCGGACATCGAAAGTGTCCGAGGCAAACCGATAGATGGTGCCAGCGTGTTCACCCGCCGCAAGCGGTTACGAGGGATTGCGACGCAGTTAATAACGCTCGAGCGCCAATATGTGAACCAGCCGGAAACAGGCGGTGCAACGATATTTGGGGCCAATTAACTGCGGGAATTATTCAGTGTCACCTATGGAACGAAAAAAAGAAAAGCGTGTTTTCTTGCACACGACAATGCTTTTTTTTTTTTTTTAAATGAAGGATAAAGTGTTTTTCAATTTTCACGTCTTCTTTCGAGTGACGTACTCTGGAGAACAACCTGCCCCCTGCCCCCCCTCCCCCCCCCCCCCCAAGTTGAGGTCTCTCTTCCGATTCCCCCGCCGCTTCCTCCGTGATTGTCGACTTTTCAAAGATTAGCATCGTCGAAGGTCGCGGCGAGCGATCGACACGAAAGACGGTCCGCCACGGGCCTGAGCGCGAGTATGGCGGCGGAGGGGGACGTGTGATGTTGACATCCGCGTGTGAACCAGAAGACGTTTCACCGTAGTTCCAGTAGCCGCCATATGCGGCTGCGAATCGGCCAATAATTCGTTTTTTTCTTTGGCGATTACGCATCGGAATAACAGTTATTTCGGGCAAGATAGCGCGTTTTTGTCGTTTGTGCCTAGTAAGCAATATAAAAGACGCAAACTGCAAACTATTTCAACATTAAAATCATTGCACTGCTTCTGTAACCATGACCGAGTGCGTTCGAACGGCTTGCGACTACGGGAGACCCCGCCGCCGACATTATTAATCGGGTAGCCCCGGTGCCTGGAACACCGCGTATATTTCCTCGTCCTTTCTACCATCATTCACTCTCCGTGGCCTTGACATAATGTTGACGTTACAAGCGACCATTTCTCGTAGATAGTGCGCAGATAGATTTTGATTTCCCTCGAGCCGGGGTCACACTGCTCACACATCATACAAATGACAGTCTGGAAACACGAGTGGTTCGAATGCCGGGTGCCAAGTTTCTCCTCGAACTCATTGCCATGCGGCATTTTAAGCACGGATCTTCCGCTGACCTGCGTTCAAATCTGTATGCAGCCTGTCTTGTGTATGATGTAGAAGCAGTGTGCCCCCGGCTTTACACATTCATTCTCGGAACAAACCGCCCATATAACGAGTATCTTCCTTTCCAACGCACCAAACAACTAATCGATCAATCAGATACCTGTTCACCACTTTCCAGTAACGAGCTTCTTCAAATCGCGTCTTGTGAAAAGCTGCCAACATTTACGCGCACGATGGAGCGCTTCGTACGGTTGCAGGTCCTCAGAACCAACCAAAAATGGAGACAAAGAAAAAATACGCACCTAAATGATGAAAAGAAAGGAATCGAGACAGCAAGTAAACGGACCGCTCTCCCTTTCTCAACCAAACGAGAACCTTAAAACCCTCGTTGTTAGCTCGTTAGGTCGAGAACCTCATTAAAGAGCCCCACGAGCCTCCCCCCGCTCCTAAGGTAGCAGCAAGTTTAAGAGGTAGGGTACAACGGTCCCAGACTTGCCTCAACTCCCTGCCTGCTCCCCGCCCCCCTCCCCAACTCCCTCTTTCCCCAATTCCAGAGAGAGGGCGGAACTGCCCCGGTGTTTTCCCAATTTCGTGTCTCCCTCTCTCCCGCTTGCTCTCATTTTACGAGAAAACATCTAGAGAGATAAAGAACAAAAAACAACCTTAAACAAATAAGAAAAGAAAAAGAGAGAACGGGCACGGAGCAAGCAGGGGGAAGCAACGACCTGCTCCGAAATTAATTGATTCCAAGCGTCGCTAGATTCCTTAATTAATTAAAGAAACGCCGGATCGACTTTCTAGTACCCAAGAAATACGGCGCGTGTGACGCGTGGCGGGGCGAGAGACGACACCCAACATTAGTGCCGGGGCAGCAACTGACGAGTCGGGAAGTGGAGGCACGGGGGAAACTGCGCGGGGGAACCGGAGCTGGTCCTGTGCGGATCCATCGAACGGCCCCTTTTTGAGAAACGTGACCATGTATAAAAACAGGAAACCGTCGAAGCATGGATGGAGACTGCTGCTGGCGTGTGAGGCGCAAGCAGCAGTTAGTATCTCTTTTTTTTTTTTTGTCCCCGATTTTTTTGTACAGCGGTGGCTACGCTCTAAAAAAAGATCCCTTTTGTAGTCTTTTCGCACGATATAGCAAAGACAATATATGAGCGCGTAAGACTGATAGATTGATCGATTGAGAGAAGTCAAGGTACTTTTTAGGCACGTACTACTATGTTTCGATGCTGGGGTTTCAAGAACGGAACATGGCACAAAGAACGTCAGAACTGTGTAACCACCAACACAGTGCTCTCCAACATTGTGTTGAACCCCCCCGCCCCCTCCCTTTTTTTCTCACGATGTTACAAGTTTTTCAGTTCCAGTGCGTGAACAGTAATATGGAACATTCACGCAGTAATTGTACCTTCACATTGACAGAGCGAATGAACTGAGCCATAAACCACAGCAATAAAAAGTAATAACAAATCAAACACCAACGGCAATGGATGTTCCCATAATGCCTAATGTGAGTTTGTTTGTCGGGGAACCGTTTCTGAAAACAAGGGCGGCATTCCGCGACCATCAGGCCCGGCTCGACGTGAAGCTGCGACCGGTACTTTCCTTTCATCAATGCCAGTGGGCATTTAAGCCAAGTGGACATTTGTTTTCTCTAGTTCCCGAGCCACCACGCGACTCCCCGCATAACCTGTCGCAACCCGTTCGGGTCACGACCTACAGTTTGAGAAAAACTGCACTCGTAACTAGTAATGTTAGTCATATTATCTATGACCATTCTCGAGTGTCGCGGTGCAGTAGAAAAGCGAATGACCCGCAGCTTAGAGACGACCTGCGGCGTCCAAGTTTCGGCTTTGCAGATATCTGGAATGAGAATTTTCGGAGCTTTGCGCAGCGAACAGGAAGCGCTCGTATTGCTTGTAGTCCATCTGACTCGAGGCGCTCATTTGCTCGAGCACAGCGTAAAGTCAACGCGCCTCGTTTCACTTCCCACTCTTTCCGAATTAAATCTAGGCGAGTATCGAATTGACAAACTCGCATCTCAGGCGTCGCACCGCGGCGGTGTGGCGCTCTTCCGAGATTTCACGCGCAAACTATGCCGATTGTGCACGCAACAAACGGACGCTGCGCTGATGTGCAATAGTGCAAATACGTACCCAGCGGCTGCTAACTCCTGTCCTCTAATTGTCCCTACAACAAAATTGACTTTAACGGAGTTCTAGAGAAACAACTTCGGGTCACAGAGTAAAGACACTAGAAACTTTGGAAACTGAGTCTGGCCGTGTAAACTGCCGCTCATAAAGACACATATACTTTTTTTTTTTCTTCTGCGCTGTTATTTACTGCGTACGCCCAGGTGCCCCATGCGTGTAAGCACGTACAGCATCCGCGTGAAGATAGCTTTGGCAGGCCTGCAAACGCACGCGCTTGCTCACACGGGGAGGAACACGGCGGCCGCCATTTTCCCTGTTTGCAATCGTCTATGGTCCCCGACGGACTGAGAATGGCAGGCAGGGAGGAGCTTCAGGTGTCCCGCCTCCGGCGTGAGCTTCTTACCTTCGACAATGCTTCAGCGTCTCGAGAACCTTGAGCGTGCGAACGCAGCCAAAGCACGGCGGAAGGCACAGAGGGCGTGCTAAAGGCCGGGCGTTCCAAAGACACACCAGTCGGTGACTATTCCCATATTGTCAAACTAAAACGCCAATAGCTCTAAAATGGTGCGGAGTGGCGTAGTATAATCAGTAGAAGTGCAAAGTCATCATACTTCCAAGACTTCTAGACGGCAGGAGCTTAGTACGCTAGAGTATGGCGAAATTGTTACCCACTGTACATGAGAAATGTAGCGAATACAGTACGACTGCTAGCCTGGAGTCTTTAACGCGCATCACGCAGTAGTGATACATGACCGCACGCACCCTTACAGAAATGTCATATATGACCCAGATATATTTGATATAGGGCCGTATATGGGCATATAAGTAGACATATAAGGTCATATATTGCCATACAAGGGCTGAAATCAGGGCAGATATGGTAAGGTGACACCATATATGACGCAATATATTGCCAGATAAAGTCATATATGGTGCCAGTGGCTGTCATATATAACTGTATAGGATGCCTGATACTCCTGTATATGGCGCTATATGGTGCCAGTCAACATGTAGATGCAGGTAGCACTCCGCGTCGGCCGGTATCGGGACTACGCCGGCCCGCCCATGGTAACAGGATGGCAGCGCCTGGCCATGGGCGCCGGGAAGCTACCGGCCCCGGCCGGCGTCGGGGTTTCGTCTTGCTCACTGGCCAGTCCAGCCGTAGAAGTTACAGTGACTGGCCGGTATCGGGTTTTTGCTGTCTTTGCTGGCTAGTCTTTCCATGGAGGTTCCAGTAACTGGCCGGCATCGGTATTTTGCTGTCTTTGATGGCCAGTATTTACGGAAGTTCAGTAACTAGCCGGCATCGGTATTTTGCTGTCTTTGATGGCCAGTATTTACATGAAAGTTCAGTAACTGCCCGGCATCGGTATTTTGCTGTCTTTGATGGCCAGTATTAACATGGAAGTTCAGTAACTGGCCGGCATCGGTATTTTGCTGTCTTTGATGGCCAGTATTACATGGAAGTTCAGTGACTGGCCGGCATCGTCGCTTTGCTGTTCGCAGGCTGGCGAGCCCCGGGAACTTCCGTTTACTGACCGGCATCGTTTTATTGTTTTGCCTTTTTCACTATGCAGTCAATTCATTGAGATTCCGACGAACTGCGGCAATTCATGAATAGCGAGTGGAAATGTTTGCGTTGATCAATCCTTCGTAAATGACTGCCGACGCTGGCGTATTTGATCCACCACCCTTACAAAAATGAACAATGAGTTTCAATTGAGCTGCTAATGAGTTTTTATAGAGTCAAATGAAACTCATAAGAAACTCAACGTTAAATGAGTTTTATCATTACAAAACTAATATTTATTCTTTTGATTTTACTCATTACACATTCAAATGAGTGTTATCATTACCCACTCAATATATATTCTTTTGAATTTACTCATTACAAATTCAAGTGAGGTTTATCTTTACCCAATCAATATAATTTCTTTTGGGTTTACTCATTACACATTCAGATGAGTGTTATCACTAAGAACACAATATCCATTATTTTGAGTTAACTCATTAAAAAAATTACAATGAGTTTTATCGTTACCGACTCAATATCCATTCTTTTGAGTTCACTCATTACAAATTCCAACGAGTTTTATCGTTACCCAGTCAATATTCATTCTTTTTGAGTTCATAAATGTACTGATTACTCATGCAAATGAGTATTATCATTAAGAATGCAATATCAGTTCTTTTGAGTTTATCCATAGATACTCAAGTGAGTTCTACCATAAGGCACCCAATAGACATCAGCTGATCCACAGTGGAGGAATTCGATAAAGGTAAAGGTGAAGATAATCATTAATGCAGATTGCCTGCTATTCAGAAGACATTCTCCTCAAATAAAGTAATGTTCAAAATTGCAATCCAATAACTTCTCATATTTATTAACCATTTATTAACCCTTCTATGAAATCAATACATATTCAATTACTCCCATTCTCAACTAGCACACTGTCTCGGGCGATCAAAATGACACAGCGATAGACATAATGACTCAATACAGCATCTGCTCCCAAACTTCCCTACGCGCGTAATCCACTAAAATATAAAATATATCCTGCCACGACCCCGCCCCCTCCTCCATTCGCATTTCGCTAGACCACAAGTCTTACCATCTCAGTGCATTAGCAGTAACATATTGAAATTGACTTTGAAATTTAGTTTCTCAGGTAATACAGGTAATTAAAAGTTACCAAATATAAAACCATTGAAAAAAAAAAAAAGAAACAAGCCAGCAGTTGTTTTGCGACTTCGCTAGATCAGTCACGACACCCCTGGGGTTCGCGCCTCACTATTTGGGAAGCACTGCTGTTTAATATTACAAATACAGAGTGCTGCTTAGAACATTTTTCAAATCATTTATAAGTAGCAACTGTTGATTTAATACCACGCAAAAATTTAAACCAACTCTCACACAGTCTCACGGAAACATAATCCCAAGTTTCCACAGAATAAAAATCGGTAAGAACAAGACGAAATACACACTAGGCTGATTAATTAACTACGAGCTGTCATTTTGTTTGAATTCAATACACATGAAAATAAAAGAGGAATAGGAATGCCAATAGGCATACCTTTTGGTCCTATAGGAGGTTGGACTGCTCCCATAGGGACTTTATCGGACCATTAGGAATTTTTATCAGTCAAACGAAATGTTTTGTTTGCCAAACAGGAAATCTAGGCCAATTGTGCATGTATATTTGAGCAATAAGAACCAATTAGACGTATGTCTGTCAGGAGAATGTAAATGCATATTGGACGCAACAATTGAGAATCGGATCAATGGGAACACGTTTCTGTGCTTTTGGAAAGTTGTTTTTGGACGAACTTAAGCTCATATATTTGTCAGACGTCCAACTGAGGTAAAAATAGTCCCTGTCAGAAATACACCGGCCCATTTGATGCATGTGTAATGTAGCCTGGGCTGTATGATGCAAATATCTGTTCCACGTCCAAAGAATGTATTGCCAGAATTCCAGCATGTATAAAAGTACATTAGTCAAGTTAATTATGCGACAGTGTTACGCTTATTTTTCAAACTTTTCGGACGGCAAAAATGGTTTCAGCCCAGGCTGAAACCAAAAATTATTAATAAAAATAATCATTAACAATTATTAAAAATTATTAATAATTGATAATTATTAGTTAATAATAATTAATATTTATTAGTAATTATTAATAATTACTACTAATTATTAGTAATTATTAATAATTACTAATAATTATTAGCAAATATGAGTAATTTACTAATAATTACTAATAAATATTAGTAAATTATTAGTAATTTACTAATAATTTATTAGTAAAAATAATTTACTAAAAAAATACTGTAAGCTGAGTGTAAATTAAAAGTAATCTCCCCAAAAATAAAAAATAAATTTTCTCCCTACTGCATTGCACCCGAAACTAATAGCGCGTCGGCGCTAATTGTGATTTGCACATTTATTTCCTGTGCTTATAATAATAACTGTATTCACCCTCTTTTACTCCTAAGTTTCTAAAGACATATTTACGGCACCCCTCTATCGCGATTTGGTCAGTTTCGGTTTCAGTATAACTTTTACCGCTTTCGGTTTCGTATTGTCAGAATCGCGTCTTCGACGCCCCATCGGTAGCGACACCAGTTCTTTTTTTTTTTTTTGTTTTTCACTCGCGACCGTTGAGACCGTTGCCGTTGCGTTGGGTACATGTGTTTTGCGGGATGGAAATGCCTTTAGACATGGAAATGTGGTAATTTAATCAAGTTTATCTATCTGTGAAGTTTCGTCTTGTGATGATTATGTTCAAGAAGAGCGCGGAAGACCGGCGACGCGACAGAACGAGCAACTCGACGCAGTTGGTAAGCTTGCTTCTTTGTTTGCATTGTAAGTAGACGCCTTGAACGAGAAGTGAACACTAGGGAGTTTTAGAATAACGTCCGCAACCCCAAAGAAATGACGTCTTCGCTGCTGTGCATGCGCAGACCCAAAACAAGCATTCGGACTCGAGCTTTCGGCCCGTTATTTCTCGAAAATAGCGTGGGTACCGCAAATGGCGGCGCCCACGACATCTCTGTTGATCGCGTCTTCGACGCCGTCGCCCGCGCGGGAACTGCGTCAGTCGCACTCGGCGCGGTCGGTATGGTCGAAGCGTATTGAAAACGCCACGGATCGCTGGAGTCACAGCTCAAAGCTATCGAAGCGCGTCTACTTACGATCGCGGCAGAAATGTAAACATGCCTGGGTAGTGGATCGTCTGGGCTTCGTAAGTACAACAGAGCAGCTTGGCAGTGACAAAAACAAAACATACAGCATTGAGTATAAAACAACTATAAAACTGTTACTCTAGACGAAACACTTGTTTAATTTTCAAGATATAACGTTCTAACTTCCAAATAAAAGCTGTCGCGGCATCTTGGTGGCGTTTTAAGCGCGAGATGCTTGCGTTTTGGGGGTCCCCGGCAGAGAAACGCTATTCTAAAACTCTTCGCCGCAATCCTCGCTATTTTGCCCTCCGTAACGCGCGATAAAGTAGCGCCCGGTAGTCTAAAACTCCCTATTTTCTCGGCACACGTTTGCTCGTTAAGCTAGACTTTTTTTTTTTTTTTTAGCTAGTTAGGTTTGCTTTATCCGTCCTTATGTTTGTATCTGTGCGTAGCATAATGAAAAGTTGCCACTCATTTTGTGTATGGCCCGAGAAAGTGTAGCTTATGTTAACAGAGCACTTATTGAATTCCTAATGCTACTTTCAGTTCGTTGCTTTAGAAAATGTGTTATTGGTCTAGCAGTGTACTGATGTCATTCAACTATAAATTGATTACATTGATCATACTTCATTACATTTCAGAAGTTAGACTTCCTTGGAATTCGGTTCATGCAGAGCCAATATTCCTTTACAGTCAAAATTGTTCTAGAGGATAGCAATTTTTTGTTTTGAAGTTATGGAAGTGGACTGGATGGTACTGTTAGGACAAACTTTGGTCCCCTGACTTTCTGGAATTGAACTGGGTTTACATTTGTCTGTTAGAATTTTTGATGAAGCAGTTGTTCCTTTCTGCGTCTTTTTTTTTTTTTTTCTTTCATTTTGCAACTGTATGTGATCAAGCCGAGGGCCGCAGTTATTCCTAAATGAAGCAGCAGCAGTGTGTTCCCAGCTTGCGTCACTTTGATTCATTTCAAGGCATGTCACGAAATGAATGCCCCTGTTCATACACCGTTGGAAGTGGGACTGACTTAAAAATGCAGTTCGACACAGTGTTTGAGTGGTATGCGACGTGTGTTGAATGACCTATGCGGTTGTCACGGGTTCGTGGTTGGTCAACACAAAACGCTCCAAGTCCCACTTCCTTCTTCTCGTCTTCCTCTTCCCATTGGTTTGAAGCTTGGCCGGCATTAGTCTCATCCGAGCTCATGCCTTTGGCGCTCAGGTAAACGTGCGTGAGGATTGCAATTGAACCCCCCCCCCCCCCCCCCCCCCGAACCACCCTTAAACAGGACAAAATGACAAAAAATAAAATTTGTGACAGCAATGTTCGAGAGAAACTGCCGACTTTTAATTACCCTGCCTGAAACTTTGCAAACATTTCAGCGTGGCTGCAGCTGTGATGGTGAGGTGGATCCAATATGAAAACTGAACCCTCAAGCGACGCCTTCGGGATGCCGAAAATAATTATGGTAAGTTAGAAATTAACCCACTAGTATACTTGGGCCAGATGTCGATTAAAAAATTTTAATCCAGTTAATTTGTCACATTAATTTTCAGGCATAATATCTTCAAGAGAATGAAACTGCAGATGTTCCAAACTGGCTGAGGTAAAGCAGCCTTGCAGTGCACCAGGGTTTAGACTGAACATACTTTTTGTACCGTCCACAAGGTGTAGCTCTTACATTGAAGTTTTATGAGCTAGTTTCTTCAATGTTGGAACTTTCAGCGTGCCAGCTGGGTAGTGTGTAATTGTTTTTATAGCGCAAGCAATATCTTAATCCTGGCGGCAGGAAGTTTCAGCTAGCAGTTGACATGGTTGGACAACGGTGTGCATGCTTGCTTTCTCTGCAGCGGCCAATGAAGCAAAATAACAGCATGTGCGGATTGTCCATGCATTTAATTTTTTGTTTGTGGTTTGTTTCAGACTACATGTGCCAAGTACAAGGGGGTGGCCCTCCAGGCGCTGACGACCAGCATGTCGTCTCTGCTGTGCTGTCGAGGAAAATTTAAAGGGTAAATATTGCAGCTGCAGTTTTTTCTCTTCTGTCCCTGCTACACTTCCTGTGAATTTCTCTGCATGCTTGGTCTTTTTGTTTTCATGGTACTATAAACTTTTGTTATAGTCCGTTGCAACTATAGAATAGCAGAAGCCCCTCCCACTATTCCCTTTGCTTGCCATGATTGGCGGTGTCCTCTCGGCTCTCCTCCTCTCTAGTGTTTGCTTACTAAAAAGAGTGAAGGGCTTTGTGGGAGGGGCTTCTGCTATTCTAGAGTTGCAACAGAGTATAGCGCGACCTCGGTTAATTTAATCATTTCGAAGAGTCCTAGCGGGCACCCATGCATTTTTATGGGAATGACTCTGCATCATATTTTGAACCGAGAAAATGACCCCACGAACAGGAAAGCACGGGCCTTCTGCTCGCCGACGCCACTCTCCGTACTTGCGTGCTGAGAGCTGGACCCGACAAAAAGCAGCGATTGATTGATCGAGCAAGTCCGTAGCTTTCGCCGCCCCAGTCGTCTGCAGACGCCTTCATTTTCGCAATTCGTACTCAGAAAAGAATTGCCAAAAATTGGTGCCGCGATGAATTCACCCCATGGTGATTAATGCATAGCATACCACTGCCGATCGCAAGAATTTGTGCCCGCGAAATAATTTTTGACGCCGGCACTTATTCCTCGCGAAATGTCGAGCTCTAAAGATCATTCGCTGTACACGTGTTTCGTATGATCCAACGCACGTGTAACGAATTTCACACCTCCAGAAACACTCAGGCTGCTTCATATGGTAAAGCATTTATTCTCTTCTTACTGGTGTTTTTTTTAGAGGCTATCAAGTATTAATTACAAGCTTCTAGGGAAATGTACAAGCATGTCCTCAATTAAGGTAGTGTCTCGCCAGTTTTTGGTATCTATATTTTGTTCAGTGTAAGTATATAGTGTTAGACATACCTCACCCCATCCCTGTTTTTCCTGTGGTACTCCCTTCAGCGAATGGTGTAAGTTGTAATTGTTTTTAGTTGTTGCATGATTGTAGTAAGGTGGTGAGCTGGTACTAATTGGACACCTTGAAAAATAATTTGCAAAAAGCCAAGGAGACAGGGAGAGTAACACGTAGACCTCATGCGAGCGCAGACTGAACTCGCATAAATCAGAGAAGGGAGAAATAATGTATGCGGAAGGAGCTCGAGCACAGGCCCAAGTGGAACGCGCTGATTTACCTGTTAGCAAGAGCAGATTTAAAAAACGTAATTTTTATGTCAGTTAAGGTAACAGATGGATGGCTAATACATAAAAACAGCTCAATCTCTCTCTAAAATCTATGATGGATTGTCACCTACCTATGCACTGTTTACACTGCTCGTGTATGTCATCCTTAGGAAACACGTGAATAATTAGCAGATACTATAAAAAAGCATACAAGAGAATTATTTTAGGCCTTTATTATTCTTAGTATGGGCGAACAATGTGTCTGCACATCCGTCTGTTACCTGAGCTGCCGAGGAAATTGTTTTTCCAGTCTTATGCCTATGGGTGAATTAGCACATTCCACTTGGACCTGTTCGAAATTTTGCGAAAGCTCCTTCCGCATTCTTTATTTTTTTCTTTTCCAATTTATTTGTGTTGGGAGTTTGCACTGGTATGTAGTGTATGTATTCATCTCCTTTATTCCTTGGTTTTTGTGCGCTATATTTCAAGATGTTCAATCAGAATGAACTCGCCACCTTACTGCATGGGAAGGCTGTTGTTAATTCTAGAGTGTCTGTAAAACAATCTACCTGACATCTTTGCCTCACGCCCCAGTTACTGAAGCTCACATTCTCCGAGCACAGCCTTTCTGATTTCTCTCATCCTCTTATTTATTTTCTTTTGTGTTCAATAGATCGAGTTGCCATTGTGCACCAGTCTGCGTCCTACGTGTTCCTGTCCTTTTGTCCTTGTCTTTTTGTGCACTTTTTTTCAAGTTGGTCCATGATATTTTTTATCATATATTCTAATCTGTGTTTTCGTCTTTATACTTACTGCAGCTTTTCCCAATTAGACGTTGGCATTCACTTTCGCCATCCTGATGTGAGTGACCTGAGACGACACAGAATGTCAGTCTTCTCTGCTGAAGTCCTGGCTTCATGGAAGACTGCCAAGACTGTTCATGGTAAGGTGCTCTATATATTGAGCAATATAATAGCAACTTATTGCTGCTAGGATTGTTTTTAACACAGACAGTATTTATGGGCTGGCCTTTAGCAGTTCTGATGCCACTCACGTGGAATGAAAGCCTGTAGGGGAATTGCGCATTTCATTCGTAAGCGGAATTATGAGTTTACAACAGTAGTGCGTTGCGTTGCCTTGCGTTGGGGGATCGGTGGCCAACTGGGCTAGCGCACACCAACTCGGAGCACGTGGAGCGAAAGCTTGCGCTGCAGAACGCAAGGATCCTGGGTTCAATCTCCACCCCTGCCCATTTTGATCTGGATGAGCATCGTACCGGCGTGCGATCATGTATCACTACTGCGTGGTGCAGGTTGAAGACCCCAGGCTAGCAGTCATACTGCACTGCCTAAATTGCTCATCTACAGCGAGCAACTCATCACAACTTTGAAATGGCTGACCAACTACACGCTGTATAAATATCCACAGAACCCCAACAGAAGTGCGTCACTACTAGCATCCAGTATTGCTGTGTGTGTTGTATTTGTATTTTGTATTTGTTTATTTAGTGTTCCCAATAATGGCTGAAGCCTTCCCATTGGTGCGCTTGTTAGTAGCAACACACCAACACGAACGAACGGCGAGAGTAGTGAACAGTGCCACTCTTGCCGCTCGCCACCGCGCCGATTGGTTTTCGGAGAACTTTGCAGTATTGGTCTCTGTGGTATTTGGTCATATATCGCACATGGACACAACCAGGGCGCTGTACCTACAATTCAACACTTGCAAGACTTGCGTGAATACACCCTGTAGGTGCTTGCACTTTCAGAGTCATTTTAATGTTGCAGAAATGATAGAATGGATGCTTGGGCGAGTTGGTGAACCGTATTCTACGGTGACAGCGCAGAGAAACAATCGCACTCCAGATACTCGGGAAGACAAGCACACGCGCTGAACTTAAAACTTTCGTGTATTCGACTACTTTGTTCTTCTCTTCAACGTCTGGATTGACTTTTCAGAACGTGATAAGGAGAAGAAATAGCACAAAATACAAGAAAAAAGCGAAGAACAGCACAAAAAAAAAACGAAAACAAAAAAAAAAAAAACTAAAATAGGAAGCCTTTACAAGTCATCCCTCTCCCTCACTGCTATCCTTAAAGGGGCCCACCAACAATTTTTTGACTGGTTTGAAGTTCGCGCTGAAACGGAGCTCCATGAAAGCAGGAACACCGAGGGGAAAAAAAATATTACAGAAATTCGCAATATTTTGTGAGTTATTAGCAAATTAAATATTGCAGAAAACAACTTTAAATAAGCAAAACATTGCGCTTCATGACGTAAAATGAAACAGTTTAGCGATTGGAGCAAAGCGGTTGGCCAATTGGACGCGAGTTTGGTTGATAGCCCGTCGGCCCGGTCGGCCATTAGGCCTCGCTGCAACCATCGTAGCTTTGGAATCGGGTTGCCATCATCGATGAATTTACCGGGCTTATCGGATTTTGAGCGCCGAATTCTTAAAAAGGAGTGCGGAGCTGGGCGTCGCGCCGTACGAGGACACACCACGCAAGCGCCGCGACGTGTCTCTGCCTCAGTCCGCTTCGACAGCCGCGGAAGGCTCGTCTCCCGCAACTCCGCCACCGGAGCCACCTCGGCGAGTAGGAGGTACTCCGCCGCTGGGAGGCGCGCATGAGCGACGAGGCGTTGTTTTCGCCCTTTTTGAACTTTACTTTGCAACTTTATTAGCTCTATAAAAACGACTTTTTAGAGAAATAACGACGGTTAACGTGTGATATACTTTATTCCGCTTCAAAATTTCTGGGACGGCTCTCGCCAATCACGAAACCCAGTGAATGTGACGTATAGTGAAAGGGAGCGCCGTTATGCGCGCGCATTCGGCACCTCGCGGCGCCACCGTCGGAGGAGGTGTTTCCGAGTTGTCAAATTAAAATATGATGCGCTAATATTTTTAAACTCTTTCGTTGTCCACTGGGTTTCCGGGACCACTAGCATGGAGAAACCGCAAAAAAAAGAAGACACTCAAATACTGTTGGAGGGCCCCTTTAAGATAGAAATTGGTGCTTTTTGGTCGACAGCACTATAGAAGGACTACTTACACACTTGTTCTTCAGATGCTCTATTCTTTGCGCTTCCATTATTTCTCTTGTCAATGTGTCTCGACTCTTACCTATTACGGAACAAGTTTCAAAATGTGCTACACAACCACAGTCCGGACAGTGGGTTCCCAAATGTCCAGCGGCGACTCAGTGGGTGTTATAAAAATGCTCCTTTAAACAATGATTTAAACACCTGCCAGTCTGGTCTACATAAGTTGTGTGGTAAAGAGCATGTAGGCCAGACTGGCGGGTGTTTGAATGATTGTTTAAGGGAGCATTTTTATAATACCCATCGAGTTGTCGCTGGACATTTGGGAATCTACTGTCCGGATTGTGGTTGTGTAGCACATTTTGAAACTTGTTCCGTAATAGATAGGGTTTGAGACACACTGACAAGAGAAATAATGAAAGCGCAAGGAATAGAGCATCTGAAGGACAAGTGTGCAAGTAGTCCTTCTATAGCGCTGTCGACCAAAGAGCTCCAATTTCTATCTAAACGATAGCGGTGAGGGAGAGGGATGAATTGTAAGGGTTTTCTTTTTCGTTTTTTACTTTTTTCGTTTGTCTTTTCCTTTTCTCTTCTCTTGTCTTTCGTTTTTTTCTTGTATTTCGTGCTATTTCTTCTGCTTATCACGATCTGGAATGTCAACCTAGACGTTGAAGAGAGAATGAAGTAGTCGAATAAACAAGTGTTATAAGTTCAGCGCGTGTGCTTGTCTTTTTGAGTATCTGGTGTGTGATTGTTTCCCTGCACTGTCTCCGTAGATTATGCAAAAATGAATAATGACATTGGCATATTTGTCGTGCCAAAGCCTGTCACACTTGTTCCGAACTCTGATCTCCACGAGATCACAATACCATTGTTTATGTTGTAGTGGCACGGCAGAGTCTATACTTGTTTTGCTCCAGTCTTTGTAAGGGGGACGCTGTAATCCGATTCTACTCAATTATGGTGTACTATAGTTCGTTTCACCTTATGTGCGAGCGAAGCCGACGCTACAAGCGCGAGCATGCTGCTTGTAACAGCGCCTGTACTGCACGAGCGCACGTGCGAAGCCGGAACGCTCAGAGCGTTGGGCTCGCGCTTCTAGCTTTGACTTTGCTCGCACATAACGTGAAACGAAGTATAGATAGCACTATATTTGCAGAGCTAGTCTTCGGTTTTTGTAGTTCCATCGAAATATATTTCAGCTTTTAAGTTACTTGTTATTTAGCATGTAAATTTACAAGCTTATCTAGATTGAAGGCAGCAAATATCTTGCCAGCACTCATGGTACGTGTTTGAAGTATATTGCGTTAACATAATTGACCCAACCTTTGATTTTTATTTGTCAGTGCCTCAAGCGAATTGTGCATGCTGGGATTGCTTTTGTTTGGTTGTTTCACATGATCTACAGCACATTTTTCACCTTTCTACTGAGTGCAGCCCTCGCCGAACAGAAGCTAGCATCGACTACGCCAAGGTTTCAGTCCATGGCAGTCTGCAAAGGTTGTTGATGGTAAGCTGCCTTATATATACAGCTGTGTAAGAGCAGCTTGTCCTGGGTGACAATTTAAAATGCATTTTTATGTTTTAGAAAGTGAAATTTGCATGGGCATACTTGCAATGTGAAACCTTACCAAGCCTGTTCTGAACTTTTATCCTCTTGAGATTTCAATACAGCCGTTCGTGCTGCACACACACTGGCTACTTCGGCCAGGTAGAGACTTGATACATATGAAGGTAGACAGGTGAGTATCAACTGCTCAGTGCTGTCCATGGTGACGTTCTCTCCTTATCAGACGACTTACCACACTTGGTTCGCAAGGCATTTGAAAAGGAGAGCAAGTCAGCTGCTGCATGATGCTCCCTGTACTGGGCAGTCGATGATTGCTTGTTCACCTTCGTATAGATCACGACTGTACTTCAAGCTTGGCAAGTGTGACACTTATCTGATTCAGCCTAGCAGTGGTGTGCTGAGCGGTATGTGTAGAGCTAGTTGACTTGTGTACAGACAGTGGCTGTGCAGTATAAAACAGACCCAATTGGGAACTTTAATGCAACCTTCTGTAGTCCCATTGATGATATGATTATGATTACACAACGTTTTATGGCGCAAAGAAAAAAATAATGCGATGTAATCGGTTTTCTAGACTGCCTGTGCGACCTTCAAGCTTGTCTTTTTACGTTCTGCGCAGTGAAATGCCCTCTATAAGCAATATTTAGGGAATCCTTGAGCTATATGCTGAAAGGAGTGAAAGCAGCAGTCCCGGCCGCATTCTCCCCTCTTCTGTATACTGTGCAAATGCAGACGGACGCGCACTTCGGATGCTTTAAACCTAAGGGCCCCTCATAAAGCACACGGCTTAATAAGCATCAATTATTGTGAAGTGTTCGCGGATTTGGCTTTTAAATGTCATGCACATAGGAAGCACAATGGTGGTGTAAAGTACGCCGAAATCGTAATGGTGCACTTTAAGTAGGGTGACCAGACGTCCCGTTTTGGCCGGGACAGTCCCGTTTTTGAGGTCCGCTTCTGCCGTCCCGTCTTTTTGCACCAATGAAGAACCATGTCCCGTTTTTTGTCCCAATAAAGAACCATGTGAGTTAAAGCGAACCGCAACTATGTCTACTCGTTACAAGTATATTTTACAAAAATTACCGTAGGTACTTACAAAAATTACCGTATGTGCTTACAAAAATTTACCAAGAGAGTAAGATTTAGAACTGTTCTTGCCCACAAACACTCATTCTCTCGCGAAGACGCGAGTGTAGAAATATTTCTTGAGCTACCGGATATAGCACTCATGTGTGATTGAACTTCACATATATATGTGGGAAGACTTTTACAACCGAGTCTTGCCGGATAAAGTCCTGCTTAGGAAACTTCGGTTGTCGGCAAAATACTCCCACACCAACAATGGACCCGAAGCAGGACCTTCCAAATGAGTGCATGCAACTGAACCGTGAGTGTGACTGTTCCCTAGGCCCTGAGGCATTAGTGCAATATGGTATTGTTTTGAAATAAGAGCAGTTCTTTCATTAATTTTTTTCGACCAATCTATATCTTTAGTACCCCTTCTTCCACTGGCTGGGATGTCCCGTTTTCTACCTTGAGGAATAGGGTCACCCTAACTTTAAGGTTATATTATACAGGGTATGTTCAGCGAAATGCGGGCCAAATCGTTTGTGCCAAAACTATACATCGCACAAAAAAAAAGTCTTGTGTTGTTTTGGTCCTGAGCCAGGGGCCTATTTAGAAAAATTATTACAAAGCAATGTTGCTAATAATGTGTATGTGGGCTAATTCTTGTGTTTATTTTTTTCTTCCAATTACAGCATACACGGAGGGTATCTCCAAGGAGGAGGAGTGGATCCCCGCCCCTGCCCGTTTCGATCTGGATGAGCATCGTACCGGCGTGCGGTTGTGTATCACTACTGCGTGGTGCGCGTTAAAGACCTCAGGCTAGCGGTTGTACCACGCTGGCTAAATTACTCACCTACAGCTGAGACAGCAGACGCCCACTGAGGCAAACTAACTTCCGACTGTATAAACATACACACATTTTTTTCTTTTTTTTGAGAAGGAGTGGGATTATGCAGAGAGGCTAGTGGGTTTTTCTATGGGTACGAAGCTGTCCGAAGTAAGGTCAGAATGGAAAAAGCACCACCAAGTTCCGCCTGGTCCCAAACAGCCACAATAATGAACACGGAATTCAGAAAAATAGTAATACGAAGGACTTACGCAGGCAGCCACACTTTTTGAGTTCGCAATGACATTTGATTATGATCACAAATATTCCTGCTTTGCTCAAGGTCGCCTAGTTTACACACCATATTGGTGATCTTTAGCGCAGCAGGAATATTTTTTATCAGAATTAAACGTCATTGTTAACTGAACAAATGTGGCTGTCTGTCTAAGTCCTTCGTGTTTTTATTCTTTTTACTTCTGTGTTCATTATTTCATTTTTTTTTCTCATGATTTAGTCCTTTGTGTTTTTGTTTCTTATGTGTTCATTATGTTATTTTTAACTTTTATGAGGTTTTAGTTAAATATATGATGCCCTCGTCATTTTCTAGTCCGGGAAACAGTGGTGACCTCGTCGTGTTCAAGGAGCAGTAATGACCTTTTCATCTTTTATTGCTTCCGGCAAACAACGGTGTCTGTGTGCGTGTGTGTGTGCGGCGTGTTAATCACACGGGATGATTTGGCGACCGAACGGAAAGACAAGGCCAGCGAGGAGCGACTGGGGGACTTTGAACATCACACGGTGCAAGGAAGGACTTCAACGACGAGGCTAGCAAGCAAGCCCTTGTCAAAACTGCTGTGCTCGACCGGAGAGTTGAATCAGAACTGTGACTCTGTGAGTAGGAATCAACGACTTTGGAACTTTCGTATAGTTTACAGCTTAATTGTTGCCTTCCGTTTGTTTTATTTTAATAGGTGTGTTTGTGCTATTACATTTTTAGTCTATTTTAATGGTTGTCCGTGCTATATTACAGTTTTGTTTCTTATCATTTTTTCTTGAACGGGGGAAGTACTTGTTTAGAGTTTTGGCGCTTTTATGTATAAAACTTTTTTTGCAAACCATATTCTCGGTCTGCTCCCTCGACAACCAATCCCGCCAAAGGGCTGTGACTTTCCGACGTCGAATGATATGTTACAATGTTTCCTAACTAGCGATCGCCTGCATTCTATCTTTGTAGCATACATATTTGTCAAAATGACAAATTCCGATCCAGGCCAATAAAGATTAGTCAGTGGCCTATTCTGTAGATATATCTACCTAAACACACGTTTGGCAGTGTGGGATAGCAGTAAAATGTATATTTTGTGGATATTCATAGAACTGCATTATATGATCCCATGTCTGGACCTGGAAAGTATGGTACCTGCCCCATGGCAATAATTTTCATGTGAAACTAGAAGGAGCCTCACTTGAAAATTGCTTTATATGGGGTGGGTACCCTATTTGCCAGGCCCAAACACGGGATCATATAAAGCAGTATATATATGCTATATAAGGAATTGGGCAGATATGGGTATATAAGGAATTGGGCAGATATGACTATATCCATCCAGATACGGCCTGATTATACATATCGGGCCATATCTGCCCAATTCCTTATATATTCATATCTGTATTTTTTAATATAAGTCCATATATGACATTTTTGTAAGGGTACCGATTTGCCGCCGCGGTCTCAGCGAGAAACTTCTGAAACGGTATTTCGGATCCTACAAGGTGCTTCGTCGACTTGGAGATCTGAACTACGAGGTGATGCCCGACGGAACACGGACTTCATCACGCCGCCCTCCACGACCGGAAGTCGTCCACGTCGTGCGTCTCAAGCCGTACTACGATCGATAGGACTGTGAATTGTGTTTTGTAATACGCTCGATAGGATTGTGTTGCACAAGTTTACGTAGTTTGCCATTATTTTTGTTTGTTTTGGTGTTTTGTTTCCCGGCACGTCGCATCGAGACGATGCGCTTTTAAAGGGGGGAGTAATGCCACGCGTGCGGCGAGCAAGCGCGTGCGTGGCCGAGTGGTTACCGCGCTTGACTGTCGCGCGAAAGGTGTAGGTTCGATTCCAGCCAGGTGACTGTCCTTTTTTTATACTTTCAACTGGGCCTTCTCGTAAGTTCGAGAATATTCTCGTCAGATTGAGTTCCGAAAGTTCTACGCACCGAAAGTTCTACGGCGAATAATCCAGAAACCCACGAGGGTACATAAGGGACTCCGCATGGCGAGCAGAGTCAGTTTCGCCTCAGCGTTCAATCCTGCTGCTTTGCCGCCTTCAACGCCCGCGACGCTCTGTTGTTATCTTTCTTTCTCTTTTTATTTTTGGGCACAAGTTCGCCCTATTAAACGTTCAGTTTACTCAGTCATTCGCCGCCTCATCACTTGTCCTTCGTGACAATGAAGACTTTCTAGCCAATTGGGACTACATTCCAGAATGCGTACTTATTTACAAAAATCATGAGAGTTTCAATTTAGTTCCTACTGTATTCCATAATAATACCTTAGATACTAAATTTAAACTCATTGATAATTATTGTAAGATATATTAACACTAGATTTTGATTTTTCAATATATTACATTTATGAAGGACAAAGGCACCAAGTCAAAAGCAAGGTGATAAAGTTTTATTATTTTTATGAAGTTTCTAATTCGATCTTACCCCGACACATTAGGAAACTCTTACGGCTGTTGAAGTTGACCAATAATATTCACAGCAGGAGTGTTATTCCTTCATAGAGGGAGATATATACGGTTTGCATCGCCTAAAATGCATAAAATATGCCATCGAATAATCTAAGTGTGCCATTCATATTTGTGTTGTAAATTAAAGAGACGACCGCTATAATGCTGCATCATTGGTTCAATAAATTAGTATCTAGTTTGTTGGTATCGTTATTGTTTCTTACAACAATGAGATCTCATCCGTGTTTAATGCTTGCAAGGTTGAAATTATAGAGACGACCAGTAACTTCTAGAAGCCGGCCGGAAGAATTTGAAATGCGCTAAACAACTTGAGACCTCACTTGTTTCTTCTGCTCATAGACGACATTGAATCGTGCACCAAACATTCCCAATTGATAATATTTGCCGAAGACATCAAGATCCGGATGGCCCTATGATATCTAGTGATCGCTGTTTTTTACGACTTAATATCTTATGCAGATATCAGTGGTATGTAGTGAATTTCTTCTTAGTAAACCCGTACAAAACAGAAGTTTGGTCAATGTCACGATTTCGCGATATACTACCAAATTCGCACAAACCTAAATTCGCTGCTATAGCACGTGACACTGCGATTCCAGACCTCACCATTTTCTTTTCTACCAGACTTAACCTTTATACTCACGTTACACATATTATCGGTTCTTCGATTCAGATGTTCATCGGATAGCTCGCGTGTACCATGATTTTACAAATCGTTTATATATTGTAAGTTTTTTTTTTTTTGTATGGTAAGTACTAAAAGTGAGTTCAGCAGTGTGATATGAAGCTCTGAAGGCTTCTGATGCACCAAGTGTATAATCTGTAGAAAGGTGTTTAATACGTATTGATAATGACAGATAATTTAATAGCTGTCATGATGAATAGGATTGCATTCTTAGAGAGTTGTGTTTACAAACTATATCGACTCATAACTACGACCGCGTAAAGACAACACACACACACACAGCGCACTTGCTTTCTTCTGCTCATAAAACGAGGATTTCAAAACTGCATCGTATTCTTCGTCTTTGTTTGAGGCCCAACAATATTACAATTCGCGTGAGGCGCAACAACCTCGCGAAGACGAAAAATACGAATCAGTTTTGCAATCCTCGTTCCTTGGGCAGAATAACCCCAGAATACAATTGAGTTGTAAGTCGGCAGTGTTCGCATCTTGGATGTCTGTCCTGTTTGTGTGTGCGCTGTTTCGTTTGCGCTGTTGTTATTACGATGCTTCATCACCTCACCCAAGCTGACATCTTCACAGTCTATCTACTCGTATACTGTCGCGTGATATTCTGCTTCTTTGTGAAATCATTTGTGGCAGCATTGACACTAACCTATTAATATTTTTTTAGTTTGCACGTGCCTTCTCGTTAAGAACACATCCCTCCTTAGTTTACCATTTTCTGCAGTCCAAGCTGTTACTTCTAATATGCATCCAACTTTCATTCAGCGATTTAACGCTCCCCTCTCTAGATGTCTTTTGATGACTTTTTAATTCTTTCAGGTGAGACGTCACTGATGTGTTGTACAGAGTAAAACTATTAGCATCCACTTTACAAGTTGCGTTTATTTTACTTGCTCATCTTGTATATGGCACTACATCAAAACCTCACGGTTCTACCGGGAGCACCAAACAACTAAAAAAAAATTATGCATTTTATATTTATTAGACGCTGCCTTAGAGTTGTAGCCGACTTTACGCAAATAATGAGAGATAGTCAATGTCACTCCGTTATTTACCATAAAATAAGCGTATGCTTTATACTGTGATTGTTGCTTGAAATATGTGTATTAGTGTACTAGGGTATACATCAGCCGGTTGTGACTTGCTGAGAAGGTTATAGGCAAGCGGGTTTCGGGTTTTTTTTTTCTTCTTTTTGGAAGAGCGCGGTGGCATCCCCACCTTCAGCAGTTCAAAGAGATCTGGTGTTTTTTGGCTTACCCTTTTTTTCTGTGAAAGCTATGAACGACGCGGCGTTATTCCTTTTGAACCACTGTTGGCATATCCCTAGTATAAAGATCGTAGACTAAGCAAAAAACAGACAGCTTTCTGATATTATATCCAACCGTCCTTTAGCCAACGAACGATTTAAACACGACCAGTTCCACTAGCATATGGCAAAAATAAATATTCACATCTATAGTCTTCGGATTGACTTTTATTTAGAAAAAGCGCCTGTGAAAGAGGAAATTATTTCTTCGGGTTCACTTTATCGGCCCTGAAAAAAATGATAGCACGAGCCTGATGTAATAATTAGTTATATAATTGCCTGAAATTTACTAGTCATTTCCAAACTAATAGTGACAGCTTGTGCATTTTAGTCGAAGAACAGTAGCCCGTCTTCAAAATCTAACAATACACTCTGAGAAATGCCTGCGCGCCTACTTAACCACAAAACTCTTAAAGAACCAATCTTTGCGATCTACGAGATCAGCTCAGCGAATGATGAGGCGGAACATCTATTTAGACCTCAAATTGAAGTCTGCGCTGTGGCATTACGCACTGCAAATCATCATGCTTGCATTGCGTTATGCCACAGCACAGACTTAATTTCGAGATCTAAACAGATGTTCCGCCTCATCATTCGCTGAGCTGATTCCGTAGATTGCAGAGATTGGCTGTTTGCGTGTTTTGCGAGTAAGTATGCGCGTAGGCATTTTTTAGAGTGTAGAAGAGCAGTGGATGCATTTTTATACGCATATTTCAATGCCACACTTCTCATTTCCCAAGAGTGAAGTAGCACAAAGCCGCTCTGCTAATCTACGCGGAATAAAGTTTTCCTATTTCAAACCATTATTCTCTCTCTCTCTCTATCTCTTTCTTTCTCTCTTTTCGCATCCCCAAATGCATGTCACAGATTGACATGTCATTAGTTGCCGGGGTTAAGTTATACTTGTTCTCACGGTGTTAGTATGGGTAGAACGCATTGTTTAGATGATATTGGAAAACTTATTAAACAATGTACAAATTTATAATATCATTTTTCTCTTTAATCTTCATCAACTCAAAAGTTGAAGAACACAGAAACAAACCAACTCAGAGTTCGTTTTTAGAAATGTAGTCTAATACGTAGTGAGTTGTTTAGTACTCGTGTAACCTACATCTACTTATTTTCCAAATTGTTTATTCTAATAAATTACATATTTTTTAGGCTTCAAGCTTTCAGGATTATACGTTTGTATTCTTTGTGCAATGTAAAAATGTCAAGGCAAGGTATTGAAGCTTCCGTCTGTTTTAAATAGTGTATAATATTACACTTTAATGATGATGCTCTAAATACACCTAAGCACTTCTTATGAGTTGTGAATGCGAAAGCATGTACATTATTCGTTTAATGCAATTAAATGCAAATGTGCAAGCGAGCTGGACAAGAATGGCGAAAATAATCCCTGGAGAAGGGGAACAATGAGAACACGCGTGTTTGCGCGCGAACACGCAGCGGACACGCAGCGCCCTGAAGTGGCCGATCGTTGAAACTGAGGCGCAGCGTCAGTTTCAACAACCGGCACACCCCATGGCGCTGCGTGCCCGGCGAATGGGATCGTGGTCGACGCGCCTAGCCAGTGGGATCGAAGCGCTGTAAAAGGTGCCGTGGCTAATCGGCGACTGGAAGCTGGCTTGACTTGGAAAAGGATTTAAGAGCCGTTTGGAGTGGTTTTAAAGCTGATGACGCCGGTTCGGTTCATGAGACAGTTATTACTTTCGCATAAAAAAAAAAAACAACACAATTTGAGATTTAGCGGTTGCTCCGTACAAAACGCTGGAGTCTTCTGAGGCTGGAGTGGCAATGTCGAGACCTTAAGAAAAGTGGCTCCGTCTGACGCCATTCATAGCTCTTGAAAGCATGAAAATTGCTTATCGATATCTAATGAAGGAAGATTATACGCAACGGTTGACCTATAAGGTTGTAAACTGACTAATTTCTTCACTTGGAGTTTGATTCAAGCTACGTTTATAGCGTAGTATTAACTAACCAATAGCATGAAACAAGCTAATAATTGTGTAGGTGAATTAAGCTTACCTATGTTCGCCCCGTAGCCGATGATCGAGTAGGACTTCCCGGACCCGGACTGGCCGTAGGCCATCAGGGCGGCATTGTAGCCTTGCCAAGCACTCTGCACCACGTCTTGACCAATCTCTTTGTACACACGCTCCTGAAATTGACAGAACGTTCCCTCCCCGAATCAGAGACTACGAAGATTATCATTTACGTTTCTGGATGTGCATACGAAAAAAGCGAACCGTGTTGTTCAATACGCAAAATGCAAGCTAGGCAACACGCAAACTGCTCTCGATTCGATTGTCTTTGTAGCTGTTGGAATAAGATAAAAGATTTTCAGTCGATACGTTGTGTTATGCACAAGTTATGAGTTTTTGTTTTTCATGTTCAATCGCAACATGTCGTTCTATTTAGGCAAAATACTTAATTGTTATTTTTTTTGTATTCGCTGCTTCGGTTGGCTTTCATCTTCTCGATAAATTGTGCCAAAACACATCAAGCTAATGATTAACACAATGTTGATTTCTGAATGATTTTTATTTTATCCTAATGGTACTTTCTTGCTAAATGTGAGATTTCGGCTAAATGTAGTTTAGTCTTGCGATGTTGAAAATTATATCTAGAAAACAAACATCTTGGTAAAATGGTCCCGGACTAAATGGCTCCGAAAAAAATGATCTCAAGCGCAAACTGGGACGAGGTGGTCCTAAGGAAAGGTGGTTATGTTTTGGATACTTTGAGGAGTTTTTGTTGATCACTGTAAAACTTTTTTTTCTAAAATAGGTTTTATCTATTTTACTGTGTCCAAGTAATTCGCGATAACTTTTCCAAGCACTACTGGCCCTTCTACCATCAATTTTAAATTCTATAAAATTGTTGGCCTGCAATATCACTTTACTTTATTCTTTTTTAAACACAATAAAGGGGATTAAGTGTAAGATGTGTTAGAGAGAATGAAAATCCTCAATCACAAGTTAATATTGGGCAAGGTAAATCTTGAACCGTTTTAAGGTTAAGGCTAGGTCCACTCAAGAGTCAGGGAACGCCATTCAACGGGGCAGGTAATAATAATTGCGTTATGCATAACCATACTCCTGCTCGTCGGACTTTTTTTTTTACCCGAGATCACATAATTTAGGGTGAAAGTGGACAATTGAAACTTCAAAGCTAGTACTAATTGCAAAATGAATTATTCTAGGCACTAAATTGGCCCACAATTTGAATGCACATTAAGAACAGTGACACATATTCAAATTGTATTATGTGATATAAGTGCCTGTTTAGATTTTGCATGCTTTCTTTTCTGTTCCAAATTTATTCTAGAACGTTTTGAATAGAATATCAATTTTTTACCCAATGTTCGTATTAACTTTTTCGCTCAACATTCTATTTCCTACGCGTTCAAGTTCCATCAAGCGTAGATAATTCAGAAATTTACAAAAACAAATAATAATGGCTAAATCTTTGATTGGGGCAATTTGTCTATAATAATTTCGTCAGTTCCCACACAAATACTGTTTTCTTTTCTCCGATAACACCTTCCGTATCTTCTTCATGGGTTTCAACGTACCACGGGCCGTTTTGAAAGCTACAAACCCAAACCAAATACATTGTTATACCTAGGCGCATGTATACAACACTACCTGTACATAATGAGACCTGTTTCCTGCCTCATGTTTTTCCCATATAACGCAATCATATTAATAGGCGCCCAATCATCGTCTGGGCTTGAGTATAACGCCGAGTGTCATGCTATCATACACTCATGTTCAGTTTAGGCGTACACTCGATCGCAATATGATGGAAGTCTTCAAAACAGTCCTTGTCTTATATAAAGTTGGTTTATAGCAGGAGTCTCAAACATGCGGCCCGAGGGCCGCATCTGGCCCGATACTTGCTGCTACACGGGTACACGGATGGCAGGCCCCAACCGGCCACGAGTCCCGGTTCCCCTATCTCGATCGCTAGAAATGGCACGCGCCGTCGTGATCTCATCTCGACCATTCATTTTCTCTCGAAAAGTAGCTCTGCTCTTTTAACGTATTCACATTGTTTTTAATTATATGCGTTCATTTACACTTTGTTTTACTTTTTTTTTTTTTGCTTCTCAGCTTTTTGTGATCTGCAACAATTTCGCTACAAGGCTGCAAGCGCGAGCTCTTAGTTGTAGGGTACATCTCGGCTGCGCGAACTCTCGATCAGCAGGAGAAAGTGCACAAAGGTAAAGCTACCAGCTCCGGATTCTCGCCTTAAAAAAATATCACACTTAAACGGCGAATTTTTAATAAAAATCGTCAGGAAAGCAATAACTATCAAATTAACTGATTGCTTTTCTTTAGAAACATATTGAGCTTAGTTAAATACTGAGTTAATTGAGCAACGGGAACGACAGTGTACTTGCTCTCTTGTTCTGTTAAAAACATCAGCACGTTGGTGGGGGGGGGGTGACATTGCATTTCTTGTTATCACATCAGCTCGGGGTCCAAAGTAGTCATATACAGAAGTTAAATCTAAAGATGTCACTAGCAAGACTGGGTTTACAAAAGGTATAAAGCACGAGGCCACTTCTCCTATAGACATTTTGAACCCCCCCCCCCCCCCCCCCCCCGTTTAACGTCGGGACTCGACCCTTGCAGTGTTGGCTATCTGACCGGAACACTCAAATGAGCTTGAGGCCACTGGTCTATAGTAAATAAAGTAACATATATTGTACTTATAGAACGCCTGATTTTTCATTATCTTGGATGTAGTCCTTTTCAGGCTATGCAATGAGGAATTTTGTTTATGCGCCCCTGAATAAAATTAATATATTGTGGTACAAAATTAAAGGCTTGAGAGATATGCGAAGACATCAATTTCATAGCAAAAAGTGACTCTACTTAAATAAGTGCCCCATTACATGCAGCTTTCTAAAAGACTCGAATTTATTGTTTCCACATTTTGAAACATGCATATATTCATGTGTTTTGCATTTCAATTGATTTCAGTTGTTAGTTGCGCGTTTGAGCGTCTTATAGTAGACCTGTTTTTCAGTGCTTCCCTATGTTTGAGCTGGGGACACAATCTGGTGGCTACATCTCCAAGGCAGCGTTGATAAAAAATCAGTTTCAGTACCGCACTCACTGTGTCGCTTTTAGTGGTTCCGAATTTTCCCGAGCTTTGCGTGCCACGGCCAGAAAAAAAGCGTGCCTCTTACCTGGTCTGCGTAGACGCTGCCCCTCACGTGCTCTGGATCTGGGGCGCAGTAGCCATCGTCCAGTCTGAGAAATCCGTCGTGTGACCAGAAGCAGTGGTCGAAGTGAAAGCTCTTCGCCTCGGACGAAGAAACCCCCTGGCTTCCAGAGTTTGGTACCCGGAGCTCGGTTTCTCTGTCGCGCATGTGCACCAGGCATCGTAGACCTCGTTGTCGCTCACGCTCGGTGTGGGGCGTTGCGGTTAAGGATTTTGTTTTTGCTAGCTATAAAGTGTGGCAAAGCGATAGGCGAACAACATAAAAAATATCCAGTTCAAGCTTTCTAACGCCGAAACTGCGTTTATTTATTCACAAAACTTAGAATCACGTAAGCGATTACTCTGTACGCCTAGCAGGGTACCGCGCGACACGCTCGAATAGCAAATGAGCCAATTTTTCTACGGTCACTCACTTACCACGTGATTCCTACTTGGGCGTTTACATCGGCTGATGCTGTAACTCACTGGCTGAGTATCGATAATATCGCGTTCAGGACTCGCTACGCCCCGAGTTCCTTAAATTGTCAGCGACTTTTGCGGGGGGGGGGGGGGGGGGGGGGGGCGTGTGACACCAAAAAGGGGCTCGCTGCTCCTCCTTGGCTGCTGGATTGCAGTGTCATCAACGAGTGTCTTTGGCCGCATCTGCACCTTCCCGGGGACGTGCTTCTCGATCTCGCTTCGAAGTAAACGCTTGGCAACGCGAAAATTGAAAACCTACCCGCGTCAAACGGGGATCTGCTCGAGTTTTCACGTGGTTCAACACGCGGGAGTTTCTTTGAGCTCGGGTTGAGTAGTGCCTCCCGCAGTTATAAGCGGCAAAAACGGCAACACACCGCCATGTTTTAGGGGCGAAGCTCCTTAGGGTCTAGCCTTGTCCGTCCGTCCGTCCGTCCGTCCGTCCGTCCGTCCGGCGTCCGTGCTCAGACAAAAAGAAAAAATGTTTGCGCAGTCGACAGGATTCGAATCTGTGCGGGGAGACCCCATTGGATTTCCAGTCCATCGCCTTAACCACTCGGCGACGACTGCGGGACGAGTAGGGGCTCTGAGATGTGGTTGTAACTCAAGAGCTGGGGATGTCATGGATGAAACGTTGCATGTAGCTGCTCAATGTCTATACAGGAGAAGGCGCTGCGGTCAAATGCGTATATAATCTCGTTAAACTTTGCATGCATGGCTCTGCATTTCACCGACCATAAAGCAGTAATAATGACGTCGAAACGCAACCCGGAACTCAGCACTACCTATGAGCAATAAAAAACAATCAGCACCATCAGCACTACCTATGAACAATCAAATCAGTATCATCAGCACCACCAGAGCTTCGCCCCAATCAACATCATTCACCACATGGAGATGCGGTCATTTTTTTGTTGTTTTTTTTTTCTCTCTATTATCTGCCCTGGAATATGCCACTACAAAGTGCTTGTGGCTTCGAAGGGCTAGAATTCACTACGGGAGACACATTCACCAGCGTCAGTAATTGATATGATCTTCGTGGGAAGTATTTTTGGCTCCGTTTAATATCAGAATGTTCTTCGCTCGCCGGCGAATGGACTAGATTTACTAGGATTCAAAGGATCCGCCTCTTTTTTTTTCGGCGTATAGAGGGAATCTCTTTTCACAATTTGCAAGAATTGTGTAAAAACCGTTATCACCATCGTCTTGAACGTTTTGTACAGCAGAGTGATCAGGTAAGTTGAGACCGATTTTAAACTAAGGTTGAGTGCTACACACAATGTCTACGCGTGATATTTCTGCTAAAAGCGGCAGCGTGGCGCCACTGTCTTGTTCCATGCTTCACAAAGGTGATAAGAAATATAAAATATTTTGTTATTTTTTTTCTCGTTTACGTGACTGGCAGTTCGCAACGTGGTGAACTTAAAGGGTTTCTAAAAAATGTTTTCAACAGTCTGGTTGGAACACGTGTGAAGAAAAATTAATTTTAAGCGAAAAAAAAAACACTTTTAGAGCAATATTGACGGCGAGAAATGTATTTTAAATTCTGCGCTCAAAGTTCATGACATTACGGGTCATTCCAGAATGATCATCTCGGTCGTAAAGGCGAAGCCGATCCACGTCTCCTCCACGCACCCGAAATGCCGAGAGAGAAAGCAAGTGGAAAGGACATGACTGCCGACTAAATCGCGTCTTGCGCCATCAATATTGCTTTAAACATTTTTTTTCTTTGCGTAAAATGAAACTTTTAGCCCGCGTGTCCCAGCAGACTGCAAAAAAAATATATATATATATATTTTTTTTTTTCAGGTGCCCTTTAAGACGAAGTATCGGATGGGAGACGCCGAATCATGTGCCGAAATTTGCGCTTCAAGCTGTTTCGGCAACTTGGTCCATTATCTCGGCATTAAATGGCTGTGAATGACGCTGGGCAGTACTACAATAATGCATAATATTTTATTGGTGAGGAAAAGGTTGCCCCAGCATTTTTCGCACGCATCTGTAGACTTGAAACACGTCAAGACGCCACGCATAGAAGTGTGCAAAACTATTAGCCCCGTGCGCGACCGAAAGCGTCGCTGTGGTCGGCCTTCCACGATTGGCCGAACGCTGACTATGACGTCGGAAAGGGGATTTTCATCGACGGAAATAAGAGGAATGAAAGAACTTTAAATTTGACGGTGTTGGCAGTGTTCCTTTGAGAGCGCAATGATTTCAAGCTTCCACCATGCTAATAACAAACACCATCGAACCTGTTGTTTGCAAGGTAATGACGTCACAAAGGGGAACCACAGGAGGGCGCCACCAAAACTTCTCGCCGCTAATATCCACAGTTGACTTTTAGTGACAACTCATAATTCAATGAAACAACGCAGTGGCGTCATCTCCCTTCCTACCACAACACATTACTTGCCAAGACCAAAAGCACTACATCTGCCTTAGTTTCTCAATGTAGGAAATCATTTTCACAGGGGCAATCATAGGCTAGAATGACGCAGTTCCTCATTCTGCAAAACATTTCGTAAGCAATACTAGGTTTAATGATCATGTTTTGTTGAAACAGTGCTTACTTCGTTTCAAATCGAATGTGCAGTAGCTTTGCTTTAATATTCAATACGCTCGTATCATAAACAAATCAATACTATAGTGATGTGCTAAAAACACCAAATCCTTAGGGACTCATATGATATACACAATAAATAAATTCACTTCTGACTCGATTTGTTTGAGGCACCACTGGGACAACGTGGCGTTTTTGTGGAGATGCTAAGGAATTACGGACAATCTTAGTGAATTATAAACAAGATTGAATTAGTAGAGAAATATAATAATTTACAATGAAGTAGAAATTACACAACCACGTCCTTTAGAATTCCCACCTATATGGCAACTGGCAGGGTTGAAGAAGGTCAAGATTGCTACCTTTGGCAGGTCCTGTTATGGCTTGATGTTTTACGAGCCGAGCTGACCTAACGCGCTGCACTATAAATTTCTGTGTGTTTTCTTTTTTTTTTTTTACTTTGCATGTCAGAATAACCTACGATCCGGAACAAACAATTTAAATATAAACTCTCGTGGACGTCACAAAATGATGTTGTTTTTCTGCATATTCCCGCTTGCGTAGTTTGCCAAGTAGGCAGCGCAGCCGTGGCCTAACGGTTATCGTGCTTGCCTCCCACGCGAAGAGCCAGGGCACGATTCCTGGGAGGGACGCGTCTTTTATTTATTCTTGCAATTTAGTGTTCGGGTAAACTCGAAAACTCAATTGCATCTTCGAGGTGAGCATGTTCTGCGCGCCGAGGCTTCTACGCCGATTATTCCAGAGGCCCACGTGTGTACAAAAGGGGCTCAGCGTGGCGAGCAGGAGTCACTCTCGCCCCATCGTTAGATCCTGCTGTTACACCAAATTCAACCCCCGCGACGCTCTCTTGTTCTCTTCTGTTTCCATTTTTTTTTGGGGGGGAGGGGGGCACAAGTTTTTTCATTAAACGTTTCAGTTTCCTCAGTTATTCTTTGTTTCGCCACCTCGTCATTCGTGACATTTTGGTGGAGGTGCGGGGTAGACGCGTGTCCGTGCAGCGCACCCCTCCGAGGGCCCGCCGTGCATGACCAACCCCAAGCCATCGAAGACCCAACGAAGAGAGGACCGAGACCCGATCCAGTCGCCGTAACCACGGACTACCCCCGGAACTTGGACTACTGCCTAACAAGAAAAACAAGCTACCGCAGCCGACGATGAACACCATGTCGCAACAAGGCGGAGCGACACCGACGTCCATCGTCTACGTGCAAGCCCCACCAAGGAAGCCGGCGAATTTCAGTGGCAATCTTCATGAAGATGTGGATGACTGGTTGAGCCAGTACGAACGCGTCGCAATGTTCAACGAATGGGGTACTGAGCAGACCCTACGGAATGTCTACTTCGCTCCGGGAGGCACGGCACACACCTGGTTTGAGAACCACGAAGTGTCGATTTCGTCGTGGAAAGACTTCCAGGCCCAGCTTCAACGCACCTTTGCCAGCCAGCAGCGACGTCAGCGGGTCAGGGTTGCAATGGATGTCCTTTGCCAGCTCGCCTGCGTTTTTTTTTTTCACTTTTCTTGGGTCCAAGAACTTTTTCAAGCAGGAAGCAAAGGACCAGACGAGAGCGTCACAAGTTTTGTCGAAGACGTTTTCCGCCTCATGAACCGCGCCGACCAAAACGCCCCGAAGAGAAAAAGCTGCGGGCCTGATGCGGGGATTGAAAGAAACCATCTACGGAGGCCTTGTGCGGAACCCACCTACACCGTCCAAGGCTTCATCACTGAGGCAACAAATATCGAACGTGCCCTTCAAGCATAGGCCTCCCACTACCAGAGACTTCCCAGCTTCGCTGCCCCCTCGCCGTAAAGTAGCAGCACCCCGGACATACGCAAGATCATCCAGGACGTCGTCCGGGAGGAAGTCAATACGCTCCTGTCTGCTACCCAGCAGCCTGCTTCGGTGTCGATAGCCGAAGTCGTCCGCGAGAAAGTTCAGCGGGCATTCCAACCTGAAGCTCCTGCCAGCGTAGCAGCACCCGAGGAGCACTCTTCGACCTATGCCGTGGCAGCTCAGAGACCGGCGCCAGCTGCCGGCAGTATTCGACGCCACCCCGACGTGACCTACAAAAGCCACAGACTTTCCGACGTCCGGAAGAGTAACCCCAGCTCATCCGCACTGAACAACCGGCGCCAAGGAAGACGGATATGTGGTGCACGGCCGATCGACGACCGCTGTGTTATCGCTGCAGCGAGGCCGATCACGTCCACCGGAGGTGCCTGTACCGACAACCGGGCCTGCGAGGCCTTGCGCCAAGCGACCCGCGACCCCGCCTTGGGGAGCGACCAAGGGGCATCGAGGAGTACCTCTGACGACCCTTGTCCCCGGTTCTGACTCCACCCCTTGTTTCCCGTTCGCCTTCTCCTCGAAGTGCGCTTTCGCCGTGCCGCCGCTCTCGTCGGGACAGCCTGCACCCCACTCTCTTGTTTGGAAAACTAAATGCGGCCACGCCTTTAGTTGGCGTTGCCGAAGACGACCGAAGTAAATAGCCTCCAAGAACGACGGAGCGCTCCCAATCTCCCGACGCTACGCGTCCTAACGACGCCCCTGCATCGGTGTCCAACAACCTAAACGTTATTATTGCCGGCCACGACGCATATGCACTCGTGGACACCGAAGCAGACTACTCAGTCTTCTGTGGGAGGCTGTCTCGTCGCATCTGAAAAAAGACGACGCCATGGGAGGGGCCGCAGGTACGAACTTCTAGAGGACACCTCATTATATCTGTCGGAAGGTGCACTGCTCGAGTCAAAATTCATGGTAAGACGTGCCCTGCCAAGTTCTTCGTTCTGCAAGACTGTGAGAGGGACGTTATTCTCGGAATGAACTTTCTCTTCGAGTATTGCGCCTTCATCGACCTCGGAACCAACCGTCTGACGCTACGAAAACCTGCTTCACCTCCGGAGGAACTTAACACGACGTCATCCACGGTCCGACTCCTCGCAAACCACGTAAACTTACAACCCCCAGTCGAGTGGTTTCGTACTCGTCGGGATCGACGAAGCCTCTTGCGGCGAAGTTCTTTTTGAGGGAAGCCTCCAATTGCTCCTGGGAAGAGGAATAGGTGTCGCAAGAGGATTAGCTGAACTTCAGGATGGGCGGACTGTGGTCCTCCTTACGAATTTTCGAAATGATAACAACACCTCACGAAAGCTGCAGCCGTGGGTCACGTCGAGGAACTCCGAAACTCCACCGAAATCGCCGCATTAACTGACAAATCCTCGCCACCTGAGCAAGACAGTACATCGCCAGCGCAGCTCAACATTGACCATAAGCTTCCGGGCCTGAAACGACGGCAGCTGATTAACCTCCTCACCGAATATCGCAACTGCTTTACAACTTGTCGAAGGTGCGCCTAACCGCCGTTGCGAAGCACCGTATCGTTACCTAGGACGACGCGCGCCCTGTGCATCGATCGCCGTACAGAGTCTCCATTAAAGAATGGGAGGTGATCCAGGCGAAAGTTCAAGAGATGCTGAACGACGACATAATCCAACCTTCAAATAGTCCGTGTGCCTCTCCAGTCGTGCTGGTTAAGAAGAAGGACGGAACGCTTAGGTTCTGCATGGACTACTGGCAGCTGAACGCGGTGACAAAGAAAGACGTCTGCCCACTCGCCCGCATCGATGACACTCTAAACAGGCTGCGCCACTCTCGGTATTTCTTATCGATGGACCTGAAGAGCGGCTACTCGCAGATCGAAGTTGACGAACGGGACCGAGAGAAAGACAAGCCTTCGTCACGCCGGATGAACCGCACGAGTTCAAGGTGATGTCCTGCGGACTATGTACGGCGCCAGCAACGTTCCAGCGTGTCATGGACACTGTACAGGCAGGGCTGAAGTGGCAGAGCTGTCTCGTCTACATTGACGACGTCGTAGTATTTCAAATGACTTCGACGAGCGCTTGCGAAAAATTCGTGCCGTTCGCCAAGCCATACAGACCGCCGGGCTCACCTCAAGCCGTCAAAGTGCCGCTTCGCCTCTGACGAACTGAAGTTCCTAGGCCACGTGGTTAGTAACGAAGGCGTCCGCCCAGACCCCGAGAAGACTCGCGCCGTCGCGGCATTTCCCAGCGTGACAGACTAGAAGGCCGTGCGAAGATTCCTTGGACTTTGTGCCAACTATCGACTCTTCGTTCGGGATTTCCCAAGGATTTCCGCACCCCTCCCAAACCAAACGAAGGACGCCGAGAAGTTCGAAGGGGCCGAGGAGCAGAAGCAGGCTTTCGACGAGCTGAAGTAAAGACTCCTGACTCCTCCTGTCCTTGAAAACGTTGATCAGGATGCGGAAACCGAGATTCACACGGACGCTATTAATTCAGGACGTGGAGCGGTACTAGTTGAAGTTCAAGTAGGCACCGAGTGAGGCATCGGCTAGGCAAGTCGGACGCCGTCCAAATCGGATAGAAATTACTCAACGACTGAAAAAGAAAGTCTTGCGGTCGTCTGGGCAATCACGAAGTTCCGCCCGTACTTGTACGGCAGCCTGTTCCGCGTTGTCATGGACCACCACTCGCTCTGCTGGCTTGCTAACCAAAACAACCTTTCATAACGCCTCTCTCGATGGAGTCTCCGACTACAAGAGTTAAAAATGACTGTAGACTACAAGTCAGGCCGCAAGCACAGCGACGCTGACTGCCTGTCCAGGGCCCCAGTCGAAACACCTTCCGGCAGAAGCGACGATAATGACGACGAGTGATTCCTAGGAGCAGTGACCACCGACGACCTGGAACGACGTCAACGAGACAATCCTGAGCTACGCGCATTAATTGAGCCCCTGGAAGGGCTCGAGAGTACCGCGCCCGTGTTTTTTTACGAGCAGACCTTCGCCATTCGATAAGGTGTGCTATACAAAGAGAACTTCGAAAACAACTACTCGTCGTGGCTGCTGGTCATCCCAGCCGACCTTCGAGAGGAGATTTTTCAAACATGTCATGACGACCTGACGTCCGGACGCCTTTTGTACAGCCGGACACTGGCCCGTATTCGTGAAAAGTATTTCTGGCCCAAGCTCCCGAAAACCAACCACCTCAACACAAGATCCTGCCACAAGAGCCAGCGACGCAAGAAACCGCCGACGAAGCCGGCAGGGCTCCTGCAGCCGATTCCTCCGCCAACTGCACCGTTCTAGAGATCGGAATGAATCTACTTGGTCCTTTTCCGCCGTCGACCCTGGGAAACCGGCGGATAATCGTCGCCACAGGTTATCTCACGCGGTACGCAGAAACGAAAGCCCTTCCTTCAGGGACGGCTGTTGAAGTCGGCAAGTTTTTCATCGAGTCGATCGTCCCCCGGCACGGCACTCCCAAAGTTCTGATTACAGATCGCGGATCATCGTTCATGGCACAGCTGACCCAAGAAATCCTCCGATTCAGTCACACCAGCGATCGTCGTACCACTGCGTACCACCCCCAGACCAACGGACTGACGGAGTGACTCAACGAGACAATCGCCAACACGATCACTATGTACTTCGACGTAGAGCAGAAGACGTGGGACGAGGCGGTGCCCTATGTCACGTTCGCCTACAATACGGCGGCTCAAGGGACCACTGGATTCACACCTTTGCAGCTGGTACATGGTGGGCACGTACCGAACATGCTGGACGCAATGCTGTCCCACGAGCGAGCTGACAATGAGACTGACGACGTCCACGTGGTTGCTCAATGGGCCGAAGAAGTCCACCAGCTCGCCCCATTCCTGATTGAAGACCAGCAACGCTTCGACGCGGGCCGCTACAGCCTTCGTCGCAGGAATTTCCACTTCCAAGGCGGAGACAGTGTGTGGGTGTGGACAGCCATCCGTCGTGGTGGCCTCAGTGAGAAGCTCCTGAAACGGTACTTTGGACCCTAGAAGGTACTTCGTTGCCTCGGGGAGCTGAATTACGAGGTGATGCCCGACGAAACAAGAACATCATCACGCCGCCCATCACGACCTGAAGTCATCAACGTCTGGTGACCACCCGTCTCGCGACTCGCGGGACTTTCCCGCATTTAGGGCTCGTGTTTCGTCCCCCTCAAGAAATATCGAATCTTCAAATATCCCACATTTCACGTAAAAGTCACTACGCACACATGGCGCTGCCGAACGACGGGGCGCGGGGACGCGTAGGTCGCTGGTAAAAGTGTGAATCGCGATGGTACACCATTTTCTATCCAAGGAATGCGGGAAGCGACCGTCGTTCTTGCAGGAGAACTGACGCGCATGGCGCCTTGGGCCGCTCTTCCCTTGGTGGCAAAATATTGCAAGAGAAAATGGCTCGCTAAAAAGTTGAAAAATAAATTATTGTTAATGTTTTCGAATTATGCTGGGTCAATGCAAAATAGTTGCTGTGGAAATTCTTCTTTCTATTTCTTTTGAATACCACACAAGGCAAAAAGACTGCGACTCACAACGGTCAAAAACAATAACATAAGGTTCGAAATTTGTGTAGGAGCATATTGGTAAGAATAACAATCCAAAGGAAACAAGAAGCCGTAAAATATTTGCTGTTTTCTTATCCTTTGATGCATTGAGTTCTGCTGCAGTCGATTTTATGTTTTCAACTTAGACACATTTATTAACATATGTGGCATTAAACTTAAAAATATTACTGAGTGTGAAAAGTTTTTGAGCTTAATTGCCGCAATACAATTTGCAGCTGTATAATATGCTTTCGGACAAGACAGGATATTAAATGTGTTAGCAGAGCCACATTTCGTGGCCTGTGTTGATAAATTTCTCGAATAGTTATTTTTATTATGTTTTTTTTTAGCCTGAGACTAGGGTAGAAGGAGGAAAAACAATGTTTCCTCCCTCTGCCCTACACTCTGAGAAATACCTGTGCGTCTACTTACCCCCAAAACTCTCAAACAGCCAATCTCTGCGATCTACGACATCGGCTCAGCTAATGATGAGCGGAACATCAGTTTAGACCTCAAAATGAATCAGCGCTGTGTTGCATCACGCAATGCAAAGCTCATGCTTGCATTGCGTAATGCCACAGCGCAGACTTAATTTCGAGATCTAAACAGATGTTAAGCCTCATCAATCCCTGATCTGATTTCGTAGATCGCAGAGATTGGCTGTTTGCGTGTTTTGCGAGTAAGTGTGCGCGTACGAATTGTTTAGAGTGTAGGCGCAAAATGTCTCGAGAAAACAGTTCGAAAATAACAATTTAAAATTGAACAAATGGTAGAGAGGCCGGTTGACATGATACCATCGATCTCAAACTGGGCAACTTCGCCTTCCTGCTTCGATAAAAAACGCCATAATTTCAGAGTACCATGCAAAAGAAAGTTGGGCAAAGTTTGTTAAA